>JAVQJF010047351.1:0-42445 GCA_036023855.1 Gadopsis marmoratus
ATAAAAAAAGAATCTAATCATACTTGATCCACTTAGGGAAAATAGATTTTTTTACACAGTTTCAGATCTTAAAAAAATACATAAGTGCAAATTAGCAAATGCGTCTCTGATGTATAAAATAAATCACTAGAATGTGGTAATTATGGCCAGATGCACAAAGAGGACAGTATAAAGTGAAATAAGTGACACTGAAAAGCAATAACCACATCCCCAGGCTTAATCTCGAATCGCATGAGACACGAGTCAGAGCCTCGTTCCTGCCCTCCTTTTCGCCCCTCCTCCCCTCCTTACCCTACCACTCATTAGCCAGGGATGAGTCAGTCGAATGCTTTTTTGGTGAGAGCGAAGAGTGAGGGAAGGGAGTGTGCAGGGATGAGTGGAGAAAAAGGCTGAAAATTAGAGAGATGGGAGCAGTGGAGTAAAAAAAAAACCCAGGGTGATGTTAATGAAATACTTTTTAAAGGAGACACAATCATTAATCTAGTTTCTGTTACATCATTCATACAGTATTAATGCTGGGAATCTCAGGCCAGGCACAACGGACGCTAATTAGAGGTTGATGTTGACAACTTCCTCTGTAACCTTGGAGCTGTGGTGCACCAGGCGCTGTGAAAGAGGGGCTGTCAATTTAGAAACAGTAATAAGACTCATATATGTAGGGCCGCAACTAAGCATTCTTTTCACCGTAACTGAATCTACTATTTATTTTTCCTGATAAACCAAAAAGAAATGGTCAGAAAATGGTAAAAAAGCTCATCTCAGTTGCCCTGACCTCAAGGGAGCGTCCTCAAATTACTCAACCGATTGAAAGAGAATCAATTGACAGAGACATAAAACACGAAAAAAGGAGCAAATCTTCATATTTAAGTAACTGAAAAGATTTTACCGAGCAAATTTGCTAAGCATGTTTTGGCGAAAAGCAATTAAATGGTCGATCACTCATCAGAACTGTTACTGATACACTTTCTGACAGTCAGCAAAGCAAGTGATTGGATAACAGTTAACACTTATGGAGGCACAGTGCATCTTCACACACACACTAACCTGATTTGAATCATCTCTATACTGGCCCATCAAGAGATATCAAGAGGGAGTTTTAGTTTTAAATACTCTCTTTGATGTTTGCATGTGTGGCTCTTCTACATACCCTTACTTATCCTTGTTTCACCTTCACAGCATGCTCCCCATATCTGTCAGTACCTTTTATGTTAGCAATTGAGCCTGTGACTCTTGTCTCTCTCTCTCTGCTTGTCTTTCCTCTGTAATTAGTAAGGATATATGAGCGACCTCTCTCGCCTTGTGTTACAGAGCGAGCTGATCCAGGCTCCTTGCCTCCAGAGTGAGCTACAGTATGTGGCGCGTGGCCTACTTCCTCCACTCCCTTCCCCGAGGGAATAAAACAGTCCGGAAAAACTTAAGGACATGGCAACTGGTGAAGCCTGGAAAGACGCAAGGGAGGAATTAATCCTGTACCAGAAAGAAAAACTTCATCTCTTTCTGTCTTACAAAACATCTCTCAAATTATTCAGCCATACCAGGCATCTTGGTTTCTCTCTGCTCTGCTTTGCTGTGCTCCCTGCCTCCTTTCACTATACTCTTTCATCACCTTTCACTACAGCTCCCACTTTTCATGGCCAATCCAACTGAAACACAGCAGGGATTCATGTCAAGTTGGTAGCAAACACAGACTTCCGTGGAAGACATTTGGAGCACACGCATACACAAAGAGAATTTCGTTTGATTCTCTCCAGTTTCACACTGGTGCGGTGTAATACCTCCCTGAGGAGCGTGGGGTAAACATCTTCAGTCACTGGGCCCTTTAAGTGGAAATGCATAGCTATAAATAGGAGCGGTTGTCTCATTAGGGCCCAATCAATCAAAGTTAGAAGTACAGGGTAAAGGAGAGGAAAACTAAGATCCAAATTAGTATGGCAAGATCTTCACACTAAAGGTACAGCGGCGGGAAGTATCAACGGAAATGTTGGAGTACAATTTACAAGTGAAGGAAGTCGAATAAAGGATTGAGTGAGTAAGATAGGGACGAGAGATAATGCTGGAGTTTGTCACAGACTTTTTGTTATCTCCCATCTTCCTTTTGTCACTCTCTCATTTGTTCCCATGACAGCACGGTGCTGTTCCAATCTGCATACGTGCAACACAGTGCTGATCCTGTGCAGGGGGAAGACGGCGACACACAAATTAAGAATGTGAAACTGAACAGTTGATTCGAAGTCTGCATTTCTTCCAGTCAAATTGTACCAAACAGGCCTCGACTTGGATGACTCAAAAGAAAAATGAGACGTTCTGTCTTCTTGCACAGTTCTATTGGCCAAGCTTCGTATTCCCTTTTAAGTCCCCTTTTACAGAGATTTACCAAAATGTGTCTATAGTGACTATTCTCGCAATACAATGTGCTCTTGCCTGGCCACTTAAGACTTGATGAGCGTGTGTAAATAGGGCAGAAGGCAGAGCATGACCTCATTCAGAGCAGCAACGGCGTCGATGCCCTGGTATTAGCGTTCAGATGACATTTTGTAATTTCGTAAAAGCTGTGCTAATCATTTACGCATTTTCCCCAGCCAGCAGCGTTTAATGAGCACATCGCTCACTGTCCTTCGGCATCCAACGAAATGGAATCAGTCAGGAAATGTGTATTAAGAAGTTGCCACACGGGGGGAAACGTGCATCGCCGTTGGAGGGCAATGGTGAAATGATGAGGTGTGCCTGTGCTTCTGTAACATCAAGCACTTGTGTGCACACGAACTCCGCTGTGTAAATGAATGTTTGCCTAAGAGAGATGTTTATCAGTTCAGCATCTTGCTGGCAGGCCTCTACAGGAGTCATCACCTACTGCGGTTGGTCCAGGGGTGCACCCATGTGACACAAATCATGAATAGCAATTTCATCATAGTATGCTGCCCATGCTAATTCTGGTCCTTACTCCCCTGTCTGCTTGCTTGAGTCTAAGCTAAGCAGTGACTGTCACGTCTCCAGCTCTCTTAGACTAGTTGTATGATTCCCGTAGCTCCAGGTCAGGCAGTTTTAGTTGTCACCATCAATGTCTGTCTTGTTATTCACTACCTGCTACAATGGACTGGCTGTGTTCATGGTTATTCTGGATTGTACTCCCCCGTGGCCGTGCTAGGCTTTGCTGCATGCAGGTACTTAATTGAGGCATCCTCGGGTCCCTTTGTGTAGGTGTGAGACGTTGCTCCTATTATCTGGGCCAAAGAGAGACACAGAGAGATATGCTAGGCCAGACTGTCTAACTCTGACGCTAGCAAACAGTACAGTATGTGCCACCCACAGCGCAAGCCAGAACACATACACCCGAGTGAAAGGGAAAGGGATCATATAGATTCTTTCTTTGACATGCATCCAAATGTGTGGCCTTGCAGTCACGTAGTAGCACCACAACCTATTTTGTCATGCTCCTGTTTTTTGGGGTTCGTTTTTGTCTTGCTGTTCGTCTGTTCATGCTTACACACACACAGCCTGACCTTGTACTATTTCATCAAGGAAGGGATTGTAATAGTCATCTCTGGTGCAGCATCTGTTTTCACAAAGGATGCGTGTATTTCTCACAGGGCCACCACTCTCAACGCTCTCCTTGCCCAGTGTCTGACGGGAGATATTTTTCACTGGTGTGTCAATACTGGCCACCTTCCTTTCAGAGGCTGAAATTATTTCTCAGTCTTGCTCTGATGTTAACCTTATTCCTGTCTTATACACTGAGGGGACCATTTCTCTTGGGTGATATTAACCCTCCCTGCGACCAGGGAAGACATTTTTCAGAGTGGAGCTGACATTAACTGTTGTTGCAGGGGCTGATTGTCTGAGCCGCTGGCCATACTTTATTGAGCCTCTCGTTTCCACCAACATTGATCTGCAACTGCTTTATACTATGCACACGGATGGGTAAAAAGAGGCCTTTGTGTGTGTGTGTGTGTGTTCAGTGTTCACATCAAGGAGAAGGAATGGTGATCACTAATGAGAGATGAATACAGACCCCTTAACACAGGAATATTAATGGACATGTAGTGGGAGCAGAGAAAATTAGCTTTGCCGCAGATCAGACACCAGCAAAAAGGTATATGAGGCAGCTAGTGGCTTCCATCAAAAACAATTAAACTAACCAGTATGGGAAGTAGGAAAACAGGACTATTTTGTTAACTAATCACAGTTATTGGATAGAGGGGATGCCATGCAAAGTGGCATGGGAAGAAAATGGGAGAGAAACCGGGGAGAAAACAGGTAGAAGGTGGGAGGAGAGGTTTTACCTGGGACACCTTGCGCACCACCTCCCCACTGACCATCAGTCCCTGAACAAAGGAACGTGCTGCCACAAACGTGCGCGTGACCATCAGCTTCATCACACGGGGTGTTTCTCCGAAGGGCCGTAGCGTCTCTATCTGCTTAGACACACACTCCAGGTAGTCCTCACCTATCAATCGGCACACACATTCATTAAAATCTGTATGTAAGTAGAGAATCTAGATACATCTAAAGATTATGCTTTGATAGAACTAATCTCATAACCTTTTTTTTATTTTACTTTCTGCTCTTTTATTAACTCTTGGTTGTTATTTGGCATTCTGCGAAATAGCTGGATGTACCTATGAAATATTGCTTGTTTGCCTGGTAGAAGAGCTTCTCCAGCAGCTTGGCCCAGAATTCGTTCAGCACCTCTTCCAAGTTGACATTGGAGCCTCGGTAGTAGTGCCTCAAATCCATATACAGGTCAGAGAAGACCTGGGAATTCTGGGAGTATAGGGATCCCCAAGTTGGAGTGAAAGTCTCCTGTAGACTAATCGCCGATCGGTTCAGCAACTCCACGAAGTAACCTGAAAACACATATATTAACACAGAAAGTTAATGGTTTGATAACAGAAAAAAGGAGTGCCTGTGTCTCATATTTACAGCGTCAGCAACTAAAACCACATGGTATTATTTTGTCATGTCCCATTTCTTTTACTCCACATCCTTAATTTACGAAAGTTGATTATTTGTACACAATTTCCCCATATGTTGTTCTTACTGCTTTGTGCTGCATACCAACACTACCTCATACTATCGGTGAACCAAAAGCTGTATGTCAGAGTGTCCCTCAAGGCGATGTCAGAAAATTGACGGAGCTTCAGGGTGAAGTATATACTGCTCAATATAGTAAGTGACCAAGAGGCAGGCAGGTAGGCAAACTGTCAGTCTGACTGAGACAAGCACAAAAAAAAAGCAAATGGAGAGAGGGGACTGCAATCCAAACCCTACACTAATGATCTAATGCTGTGTTCACACCATTTACATGCATGAGGGGGACAGGATATATACACACAACTCCACTAATAACTACAGCCTCAAAAACAACAGAGCCTACTAAAACTTCAGAAATGTTATTTAATGCGAAGCTGTTGTATTAGATTGCATTATATTGGACAGCTGTAGCTAAAACTGGTATCTGACTGTACCGTAGTGCCTGGGTCATGGGTGACTTTTGATCGAGGTGCATACATTCACATATGGACTTTGTTTCCATGAGTCCCAGCTTTTCTGTGGCCAGTGGCATAAATGTTTTTACATCCATTTTGTGTGTAAACGGTGTTAATAAATTATATTTATTTATAAAGGCTCCTGTTCTGCCAAGAGTGTGGCAGCAGAGGGTTCAGCACAACAACAGACCACCCATCCATTCAGGCCAACATTTGCTCTGCATCTCCATGCCCACAATGGCTTCAAACCTGGTGCATGTGTGTGTGCGCGTGCTTATCTCTTTTGTCTGCCTGTGTGTGCATGCGTGTGTGTGTAGCAGGGAGATGGGAAGCTGCAGTCTGCAGCATTGTTTACTTTGTAGGTGTCTTATCTCTACCTGCCAGCAGCCCAGATCAGGAGGAGACGAGAAAAGGGGAGGTTGTGGCCTCCACAGGGGACACCCCGCCTAGAGTTAGCGTATTCCCCTAACGAAGCTGTTTTTAAAAACACCATAAGGCACACAAAAATCCACCACACACACTCCTGCATATTTAAAGAAAATACAAACACACCAACAGTTTCCCTGACGACAACATATGGAAAAAACAAGTCAAGTTATATGGTAGCAAAGCTCCCTACACCCACATGCGCAGGGCCTGAAGACACAGCACTTGGAGTTACATAACATGTTAATATGCTAAGCTCATCCTGACCCATCTGCGTGGCATTATCTAAGCACTGGCCTTGTGGGATACTGTATCTCTGTTCCGCTTTCCCACTCATTAATAAACAGCAGCCAGCCTGCTTCACCGCTGCTGTAATTTGCTGCTTTCTTTTGGCATGTTCACATACTCCGAGCTAAAAGGTCTACTCTCATCGGGGCCGTTGATTTGAGGAGATGTATTTAGCGCTGAACGTTACCAGAGATGTACTCCTGTGGAGACTCACTTTTAATTCCACTAGCAGACAACCACCCAGAGACATCATTTCATATTCGTGATTTTTGCTACATTTTACGTGGTCATTCTGTGCTCAGCGAGCACTTCCAAACACTCCTCAAGTTATATCCAACTTTGTTTAACTTGACACATTCCTTCACCTACAACTTGTTCGATGCCACAACCGATTGCTCTTTGACATTTCCCTCAGTTGGGTTCACCCCCAGAATTATGTCAGTGTGCATTATGTATTGTTGTCAATCATGTTTCAAACCAGATACGATGAACTCTGGGCATAAATATGTTCTCCTAAGGGGTTCAAAAATACAATACACAACTCATATCTCTAAGAACCTTTTTTTTAATATGGCTTTATTTTAAACCATTTGGTATTTTGCTCTATTGTGCTGAAAAGCACTTCCTCACTGGTGTGATATAAGCAAATACTATTTTTCAAATGGAAAATTGTTTTTTGTATGTTAATGATATGCAGCAGGTTTATTTTTCATTTTAAACACTGAAAGAAAGCCCAACTATAAGATGACAAGAATGGTGGGGGACCAGGTTCAAGTTGTGTGATGTGTTCTTTATAAATAAATGAGCGTAAAGGAAAGTCTATTTTCTACAGGCAGAAAAGGTCGGCGCAAATTTTTAAAACGAGACAGAGAAAACCTTTCCAGCAAGCCCCTCATTATAGCTACATACTTTCGAGCCCAGAGCAAATGGCAACTTAATGAATGGTGTGTGGCCTGTGTCTTTGTGTGCGATTCAAATTATTTCTTAGATTGCAATTCCCAGTGAGACAAATGCTTCTGACATGCAGCGGCCGTGTGTCCAGCATTTGTTGAACAGCGAGACTTCCTGGCCAGATGACGCATCATTCCCCTGTTCCCTGACCGCCTGCCACTCAAACTATTTGGAAAGGTAACTCTGGGCCAGCCTCACAGTCACTCACACAAAGCCATACTTCCTGAAGTCGGCAGAAAAACAGCGCATGTGCACACGTGCACGCAGAGAAAGCAAGAATATTCACATGTTCACACAGACACGTGAGGATCACAGACCCTCATACAAATGCACACACTATCCAGAGTACACAGTGGCAGACAGAAGGGGAGCGGCTGTGACAGGTGCAGCTTTGCTTTTAATCCCCATTAGAATTCATTCCTGCTGTGTAATGTCAGCCATACTGTAAAGTCTGGCTAAGCGAAAAGGGTTTCAGCAGAAATAGTGTCATTCAGGTGATGGAGCGAAGTTGTTTTCACCATTAAAATGAATTACCCACATTTCTGGTTACAGTCCTAACATAGTCGGGGTATGTTTTTAAGTGCTCTGGGATCAACGCATGTGGAGGGCAGGTCTTGGTAAATGGTATCACGCCGTCTAGTTCTCCTCTGCCCTTCAGCTCAAGTGAATAATGATCATCATTAGTATGATATAAAAGCCCGTGCGCATGTGCATGTGCTTTTGTGTGTGGAGATGACCTTTGTCATTCTTCATCTGTTTGTGTCTGTATACAGGGAGCCACCAGCTCATCCCTTCATTCACCCCTCCTTCCTTTTACTCACCACCTCAATCCTCTATCATTCCTTAAAGCCTAACCTCCACCTTCTCTCCCCCAGTGTCCGCTCCCCAGGGAATGAGTGATGGTAGAAGGTGCCTAATTGCTTATATGTATCCCAGCACAAAGGGTGTGGAAGGGACAAAGAGGGGACAAACAGTGGTTGGGATAGTTTACCAATTTTCAGTGTAGCACTCATGAGTACCTTATGTTGCTCCTCAATGTATGAATCTAAAATTATAACTTAACCTGAATCAGCGATGCCAGTTATTTACAGTATGGACAATGAATGAATGAATGAGTTAGTTAGCCTAGAGTCAGTGATATGCCTAGGAAATCTCGTTCATTTAGAATTGCATCAGATTATTAATTGTCATCTGATTACTGAGCTTGGGCTCATATAGTGGAAAACACTGGAACACAGTTTAATGTTTTGAACATCCGCTTGCCTGTTCAACATTGGATTTTGCATATGATATGCAATAATTGTCTCGTATATTGATTTCGGAAAACATCCTTTTAGATACCTATGAATATTTCAGCTGTTTGCTCAGCTGTTTGACAGGCACCAACCACATTCTATATTATATTCTTTCATAATTAACAGCAACATCTTTTCTTTAATGTGACAGTAGATTCTTGCCACTCCAACTCCAGCACATTTTGCCTCTTATACTTTTTCTTGTCTTTTCTACTCCTACGCACACACGCACACACACAACCAGCTAAGTCAAGCATGTGTGTCTTAATGACTTTGTTCCTGCGACGAGAGGGGCATTAATGATTTCATTTGAAATCACTCTGAGCTTCACATCCAGGCCACCTTGACATGTTACAGGCTTATTTTAACTCTATTTCTACATTCTCTTATACCACTGCTTCTAAACCTGATTAACACACTCACACACGCATTAAAGAGCACATACAGAAACCCTCACTATACCATAAAATTACACATTAAGTATTTCACCCTCTTCTACACTCGCTTGGTCTTTTATCAATCAATATAGTGCTTTAAACAAGATGAGTAGCCTCTACCTGCACGTGCCCTCTTTTCCTGTCTGTCTCTCTGGTCTCTCTATCTTCACTCCATCCGCCCTCTGTCCGTCTCCTGTGTCAAGTTGTGTTATTGACTTGAGATTCTGTGTAACACAGAGGCACCATTGATGTTCCTCCAACTGTCAATCACTCTCACCGAGGGCTTAGACAGATCCCGAGTTACTTTCTCACACCGAGGTATTAACTGACCGTGGCTTGTGCTACTCATTCCAGACTAATCCAGAATCACTTCTCTCATACAGACAGTTTAGTGGGTCTGGCAACATTTGCTACCGTCTGATAAAGTTGCAACTCACACCAGCTGAGTGAATAATCTCATCTAAAACTGGTTGGTGATTAAGTAATCACAGGCTGACAAGAAATCACTGAATCTTTAACAACTTGTCTGTTCTCTCTGATCTCCTGTGAACTAATTTTGGTGTTTGTTTCCTCCAGTTGGCAGTTAACATTGTCTCGCATGTGCAGGAAATGTTTCAAAGCCCTCCGGACCATGATAGAGAAACTTTGTAAACTATCCAATCCAAATTCTGATGAAAGCTTGACTTCTGAATTACCAAGAGACACTACCCAGACAATGAAACGGAAGAAAAATGTATGTAGATACTCGTATACTGTTGTTGACATGACTGCTTAAGCATACTGTAGCTTCTAGCACTTACTCACATACATCAAATAAATAAATAGAAAACCAGCTGAGAAACTGAGTTTTGGAAGTGCATCAGATACTGACAAGAGAGGATTGGACAGAAAAGGCAGATCAGTGATAGAATGAGATTGAGTAAACGAAGGCTGTGAAAGCAGCAATTGTATATCTCTTTCATACCTGACAGCCTTAATTCTATTTGTCCATCTGACAAGTGCTGAATGATCATATTAGCTGGATGGTTCTTTGGCAGAGAGGAGAGAGGCAGATCGACAGAGAGCAAAAGATGAGGCATATGCCAAGAAGAGAGGAGGAGAAAATCAGACGGCATTGGTGCATTAAAAAATAAAATTAGAAAGCACGCGGAGAGCACATAACCCCCGCCAAGGCTGTACACTCCTCTAAAGCTGTTATATTTTAATAATAGAACGTCTTAAGCGGCATCTGGATCTGATCTGCATCAAAATACACAATCATGTTGATTGGCTGATGCCTGCCTTGAATCTTGGGGAATAATTTGAGGAAAGGTCTGTCTTGGAATATTGGGCATTTTTCACAACATTCATTTGGTTCAAACTCAGGAGTACTGAGTTATGGCCATTGAACTTTATCATGTTGCTGGAGCGCCACCTGAAAGCTAAATGCCATCACGTTTCACAGGTGCGCTCAGACTTCATCTCTCTGGTTAAAAATGCATAATGTATTCAAGAGGCATTTGGCCATGCATGAAATTTGTAAGTGGGGAAATGCTGTTTGGCAAAAAATAAATGACAACTGCATAAAGTCAGTTTTGGCCCAAACAGAGAAAACAGAGCAAGGAATCCTACTTCTATTGTGTCATAATATTGGAAATTGATGGTCCAATTTACACAAAAGACACAAAACAAATTAACTTGGCCCAGGGCTTAACTACTTCCCTCCTTAATTTAACTGAAATATTAATTAGATCATTAGGTTCTGAGATATCCCACATCTTGAGTGATCTCTAAGAAAGGCAGAAAGGTGGTAGAGCTGGGTGCTAAAACGATAATGATAATTATTGCAATATAGTTTTCCTCAATATAAATATAACAAATGTTCGATAAATGTTTCATATAATTAAACCACACATACACCAGGAGAGGGGGATGCACCTGCACCAATGCACCTTAAAAGCTAGTTGCCACCTGCCAATAAACCAGAAGGAGAAGAAGAAGAAGAAGAGCCAATCAGAAACCAGGAATAAAAGAAGCAATTACGCCGCAGGAAAGCAGGCAACAGATGGTTTTGCGATCTCTGCTTTTTCTACCACAACCACCCCCCCTATCCACAAGTACCCAGGATCCTCAGCCTGTCCCTTTGTTATGTCCCCACCTGTGCAAGGACAATGAAAAAATAAACGCAACAGGCATAAACAAACACTGCTTTCCTGGGTGCACTGAATGCACAAACGATGATCTGGGAGCCATTAGACTGTTTATGTGTCAGTCTGACTCTCCATCAATAACAACACTTATCACACGCACACTGTTCCCGAGGAGCACTGCAAGCCCCTTAGCCAGCATTTAGATGCTATTAAAAGGTCCCTTATATTCAACAAGCTGACACATCACATAATGCATGTCATTTGTCAACAGGCTCTCTGTGGAAGTCTTCATTCCACTTGCTCTCTCTATCCCTGGCTAGCATTATGCACAATTTAGCCATGCCCATTTCTTTTTCTACCCATCTGGTTCTCTTTTTCAGCTTTTATCCCGTGCTTGTTTCCTCCCAAACTCCATACCGTGCCTTATCCCCCCCTATCATTTTGTTTTACCCCCTGCTATTTCATCTTAGTTTCCACTGCTTGCCCCAAAAACCATCCTTTCTAACACTGCATTCCTCTTTCTTTTTCCCTCTCTATGTTGCTTTCTCTCTCTTTCACTTAATCCTTCCAAGGTGCCATCGCTCCAAGTGAGTAATGTGTTTGGCATAATTAGGCCAGTGTACTCCGGGTCCCCACTGACGTGATTTGCATGCAGATAAAATGAGCCAATCAAGCACCACAATGGGAGCAGATGTCCTTGTCTCTCATGACATCATCAGAGCCGACCCCGAAAGCAGGAAATTAGAAGGCGGGAGGTGGGAGTGAATCAAATCGGTTGACTAATTGTAGGAATATTGCAACACCGGTGTAGAGTGTGTCACTGGTGTCCATTCCCAGTGATTTGTGACTTGGAGGGGAACAGAAAAGAACACTGGGCTACATGTGGTTAAAAACAATCAGTTGCCAGATTATTAGGTACACCTACAGTGGCTAAAACTAATACAGTCAAATACAGCAATGCAGTCTGCAATACGTCTTACCATATAATGATCAGTTTTTGTTTAAACTCTTAATGAAAGGTCTTGATTCAACTTAAAGGTATTTTTGGAGGCTGTAGTTTGTAGTATTGTGTTATACTGAGTGGGGTTTCTAAAATTTTGTTTGAATGTAGACTTCAAAGTAAAAGCAGGTCAGCTACACAATGAAATATAGTCATATACTCAAATGTATTCCAGTTTTAACCTAGAAATGCATGTCTTCTCACTTGCAAATTACCGAAGCCGTTCTTGCTGGGATGAGAGTGCAGCACTTTCTCTGTTACAGAACTCCCAATGAGCTGGCACACTATTCACTGAAAAGAAATACAGCAGGCTGCTGCTTGCTGTCGGCGATACAGACTTGTCCTTGGACCCGAGTTTAGGGCCTGCTTCCTGAGTCTGATAGGATACATTTGAATGTGCTTGATGTCATTCTCCTGGATTGCTCCGTCTCGGTCTATCTCCCTGAGAGGAGATGGTATTACATTACAGGCCAGCTGATGGACGTTCAGAGATCTACTGAAATTAATAAATAAGTGAGTCCTGCTTGGCCATCTAGAAAGCAGTGTACCCATAAGCCAGCCAGCCAGTACTCTTCAAATCAGATTAAGCTCTCTGACCACTGATCTGCCTTGAACTGAAATGGGCTGGAACACACTGGCCAATAAGCATTTGGCTGCTCAGAAATAGTGTCTGCCAGTGCATGAATGGGTGTGTAGTCTCTGTGTGTGTGTTGATTATTCAAGACCTGGGTTAAGATCTGAGATTTTGACCCGTACTCACATTCATCCAGCTAGTCAAAAAAAAAAAGAAAAAAAGCCAACAACGAAAGACTCAAGAATCATTTGATCTTTCTTCAAACTTTCATTCAGTCTTCAAAATGCCCAAAACCTAAAGATTTTCAGTTTGCGGCCATATAACACAAAGAAGCAGCAAATCCTCACATTTGAGAAGATGGAACCAGAGAATGTTTGACTTTTAAGCGTGACAAATATCTTTGATGATTAATCGATTATCAAACTAGTTTCAGTCAATAGACCAATGGCTTCAGTCCTACTCTGAAGTCATGCTGCCCATAGCCACACAATTTAAACAAGGAGACGGGCACAGATAAAATGTGTTTTAAATTGTGTCTAAACATTAGGACTGAGAAAATCAAGTAACAGGTATGAATATTATTAATATGGTCTTCCATTTTGATCTTGTTGGCAAATAAAGTTGAAACAAGTATCTGAAATCTGATTGCATGAAGCTATATATGGCAGCAGTACAAGAGAACACACACACACACAGTAAATCCAGATGCCAGTGATGGCACCATTAGGCCAAATACCACCTGTCGGGTTTAAGGCTTCCGTCTGTCTAACACACCTGGTTGCCATCTAACACACAGCTCCCTTTGGTGCCATCACTCTCTGTGTCCTCTCTGACCTTTTCCATCTCACTTTTATACGTAACCCCATCTCTCTTTCACAGTCTTTCTGACTACCACTCTCCATTTCCACCTGTTTCTCTCTCACCCTCCTCCTTGCTCTGACGACACGTCCCTTTTTCTACTTCATTATTCCATCTGTCATCATTTTCACTCTGTCCGCTCCTTCACCCCCTTTTTTTTTCCTCCCCAGCATTATATGCTGCATCTTTGTTTAACGTAATATATTATTTAGTTGGTACATCTCTACACAGTGTGAATGAGGGTGCAGAGATTGGGGGTGCCAAGTGCAAACCACGTACAAGCATACATTATTGTATACAAAGACCATTTTCACTCACTCACACAGTGACACACACTAAATTACAAACTTACAAATGCATGCATATAAATACACATCTGCATCCTCACATACATACAGTGTAAACACTTGCGGGCCCAGAGCCAGCTGTATGTGAGCAAGCTGGTCCTCTAATCTGTGGCTTGGTTGGGGCTTCTTCCAAAGTCCCTGGACCTAAAAAGGCCTAGCCTGCATGGGCTGGAGCAGTAACACCCTACACTTAGCCACATGGCGCTAGCTAGCCAACACCCTGCTAAACACAGCCAGATGTGCAGGGACTGGCAGCATGGTACAATGTCACTGTACTCTCCTGTAGCCATATGAACAAAAGACTATCTGGATGTGGTTAGGAATCGGCTAATCCTCACATATTTATAAACCATATCACCATGACTGAATATTTTGTGTTTAACCCAAGATCCACACTTCTGAAATGGTAAAGCTCCAAGTTGTTTAACAAAGCCTGAAACAGGAGTAACTCATCTTACTTCGCACATCACAACAGGATGTATTTATTAAGAATGGCCAAAGATCCTGCCAAATTGCACTGATCATGTGGCAGCAAATGTGATGTATTAAGATCCAATTAACCCCTGTCTTTCGCTCTGCTCTCATCTTCAGTGGACACAGTCAACAACAGATGGTTTTTAGACCTCAAGGACCCAACACACATATACTTCTCTCCTCCCTCTGTCAGCTCCGCCATTCCCATCTGATGCTCTTTGGGCTGAGATAAGGCGACATGAGAACCAGAGGAAAAATACATAAAGTTGCATAAAAAGAAGCTAAGAGAGGAGAGGAGGCAATGTACAGGTGTAGCTAGATTTGAGGTCAACAAAAGAGAACAGCCTGATTAATTTTCTGTTTGATAGCAAAAACAGCGGCTATCAGAAAATTGTAACACGTCTGACAAGCGTACAGAAACAAAACCAAGCTCCAAATGACTTCATTGTGAGGCAACGCAAGTTACCATGTTCATGACGTGCGTCTCTGTGTGTATTTACCTACGAGCATTTTGGATGCGCATCATTACAATGTTTAGAGGTCAGAGCTGAGTGCTGCTTGAATGTGTGTGTCTGTAGTCCGTGTTGTTTACTGGCACGCTGTGCTAAATGAGGTGTTTTCCTGAAGATTTGGAGAATTGTAAGATGACATAATCTAACTTGGAGAGAATTGATGTCCTTTTGTGTGTGTGTGTGTGTGCGCTTGGCAGGTTGACTGTATCACTTTGGCACAGCAACAACTTCCTGAGTGAAAAGGCGGGACCATGGGAAAGAAGGACACAGAGTGATAGAAGAAGAGTAAAGAAATGTCACTCAGCCACTAATCACCGTGATCTGAAAAGGTCAAGCTAACTAGCTAAGCTCAGAGCCCCAGCTGACAGATCCATTGTCACCGACTGGCCAAGGGGAACGAGTGGAGCACAGAGACACCCTTCTATTAACTGGAGCAGGTCATTAGACACAAATAATTGCCTTGGTGTGCCAATGTGCTATGATTTAAAATCCCTCTCTGTGTCCCTCATTTGTTCCCTCGCACTCAGAGCACTGCAGTTAAGTCCTGATTTTTTTTCAAATTATTGAGAACTTACGCACAAAAATTTGCTAATGTGCAGAGCAGATTTAACTAGAAAATTGCATGTCCTGCGGAAAACGTGTGTGAATGCTGAAAGCTGAAATGCAAAACAGAACAGTCAGAATTTAAACCGCCAACCTTGGGGTCTGAATAAGCTGCTCAAACATGTGCGCTACCCACTCTGCCACCAAGTACCACAGCAAGACTGGAATCATTTATATTTCTCAAAAGATCTTAATAGTGACACACCAAATAGAAAGTGCTGCAGGTGTAATCAATCATCCGAACAGGGTTTGAAATAGGACTGCTACACACACTGGTAGATAGATCTTGTAAAAGTTGTCATAGTAGTGGTAATATTAAAGACTGTAGTAGCTGTAGCAGCAGCAGTAGTAGTACCAATAGCAGTAATAGCAGTAGTAAAAGTAAAGGCTGCATTAGTTGCCAAATGTGCTCCCACTTATTTCTATTTCTAAGATTTTTTATTTAAAAACATTAAAAAGGGCAGAAAAAAGAAAAGTCATAGCACAAGTGTCCTTAAAGCAAGCAGGAGTAGTTAAGGACACCAAAACGTACAGAAACTGAATAATAAGGATTACAATATCTAGAATGCTTTCAGCATAAACACTAATTATTCAGACTTTTGTTCTAGTGTCGCTACAACACAGCAATCAGAATGTATGTTAACATAGTTTGAGAATAGGAGAGTTGAGAATTGAATAGAAATTGGAATTTGTCTTTTCTTTTTTGTCCTTTTTAACTAAGTCTGACATGATTCTGTTGAAGAAATGAATACAGTAACAAATCCTTCCACTAAAATGAAATAAGTATTGATGAGGTACGATGTCACTGTGCAGTAGCGTTACACAAGGAAGATGTAACATGACCTTATATTCAATAACTATTACAATACACTCTTTCCAGAATCAGTTTGTGTTATGTTCCATGTTATACTTACTGACAATACTACAATATTGTCAAACCCTCAATGTAAATTCCTGTAAAATGTTTGTTTACGGTTGCCTTATGGCTGGACAGGTGGTCTTGATTCAGGTTATTTAAAATATATGTAATTCTTATTATTATTTATGTTCTCTTTTTCCCTTTTGGCACTTTTGTCTTTATTGGGAAGTATGCAATATAGAGCAGACAAATGCTTCAAAGCTCCCCGACTTGGGACATTTTGATTAGCATCTCAAACCCCTTGGCTTCAGGATGCCCCTGAATCCAGTTATTTTATTGTTTAAAATGTTCCGTGGATGTGACTTAGCAGACTTGGTACCAAAGTAAAAAAACAAAACAAAGCAACTTGACATTCTGACAACACCACTGCAAGGCATTACCAACCACCTCCGCTGAAGCTGAAGCATGACAGTAGATCGATGCTCTGCATCAATCTGCAGGCTGTATGATGAAAGGGCTCATCTCCTGCACTTATCGTCAGTCAGTCAGTGCGTGTGTGTGTGTTGTCTGCATTTTTGTGTAGGCCGAGTATGTCCAGAGTGAAAACGTACCATCAAAACTGACACTCCCGTCTCATTCTCTCACTCATCTCACACTCATATACTTACTGTTTAACACACAAACTCACCATCGAAGGCCTTGGACTGTCCAGCTAGTGACGTATGTAGGGATCGGCCAGCGTCTTTGAGCAGCCCCTCCATCTCCCTGCGGCTCAGCGTGGCCAAGTTGTCCTCCATGTCACTGGTACAGCAGGTGTAACCCTGGGGACAGATGCGCAGGTGCTCCCCTAGCAGGTGGAGACAGAGGAGGAGAAAGGATGGGGAGGTGGTGGTGGTGGAGGAAAGGGGAAGGAAGAGTAGAGGAAAAGAGAACAAATAGGGGAGGAGCAGAAGAGGGGTAGAAGGGAAGCAGAGCAGAAAAGGGACAACAAACATGGCATTAGCATTGACAGGTTCCATCAGTTCAGTCAGCACTCAACAAAACTGAGATTAATAGTTCGTACGCTGCTGCTGTATAAAATACTCAAGAGCGAACATGAACATGACAGGATGAATTAGCTGCAGTGGCTGCTTTTATGACCTCAAACCCAGCGTGTTGGCAGTCGCAGAGGCAAGTCTGCATGTGTTCGCCTGCCTGATAACCTGGCAAGATGTGGGGAACGCTGTGGAAATGGCAGCAGTGGAGCAGGAGTACCGCATCAGCTCCCATACAATTTTAATGAGCACCCCTGACTCGCACGCCCGTGCATGCATTTGCAAACGTGCGCGTACAAACACAGATACACAAACTCAGAAAACCAGGGAAGTAGAAAGAATCTGTAAGCCCTGGATGTGTTTGACTAAACACACACATTAAAATACCATATGAGATCATTTAAACAAGGGTCGTCAAAGTTGGTAAAAATTGCAGTCGAGCTACAGCTGAAATCAGAACAAATTGTGTAAGATGGAAATGGCATCATCTACATCAGCGCAGCCAAGCCCAAGGCGAACAAAACTCTCGTGGGTGATGTTCGTTTGCAGGTGAAGAGTGCAGATCATGTATGATGCAACGCTTTGACATGCAATGAAACATTTTACTTTTGAAGATTCCTCCCCACTATTGCCATTTCCAGACACAAGCACACACTCACAAACACACATAATATGAATAACATTTGTTTTAATACATATTTTCATTTCATTCAAGGAGCTCCCAATATGTTGTGTCACCCTCGGCCTGTTTGGAAACCCCTTATGCCCACTGTATCCAACAGCCATACACATCCACACATGCTGTTTTTCTGTACATCAGCGTACGTCTAGTTCATTTCTCCAACTTTCTCCAAAAGCCAGCATCTCCATTGTTATTTTATATGAGTGCGCCACTGGTTGCACTTTGTTTTAAGTAGTGTTGATAGATAGAGTGCAGGTTGTAGCATTTCCATTCTGATTGTTTTACTCCCTCCATGGAAGAAGCACCAAACTGAATCTCACCGAGTCTACCTTACCACCCGAAGCCCCTGCAGTGACAAGCATTCTACCTTCCTCTCTGTAATTCCCACCTCAGCAGACATTCCTTTCCCTTTCTTCTCTTCCCCGCTTGAGGGTCCTCTGAAATGCTCTGGCGTGGCCTTTATCAAGTCTGTTACTGTATGGGTTCACACAGACATACAGAACGACAGGCACACACATACAGACTCAAGATTCAATCATAGTTTTGAGGCCATTGCCATTTTATTTTAAGTATTTTAACAGCACACTAATATTAACAACAACAGAGAGACTAAACTTATCCTCTGCACTATTGTAAACCTTTCCAGTTTTATCTTACAACTCTTTATAGACTGAAGTCTAATAATAAGTCTAATACTAAGTCTTAAAATACGTCCAAATATAAATTGAAGCCACAGTCTAATCATCGAAACACGTCTTGCAATGTTTAATTACTGTAATGTGTATGTCTGCGTCATCATCACATCACTGAGCTTTACATTACCCGAACAAAGGAATGTACAAATGCAGTAAACACACTTAAGTCCAGGTTTAATGATTTAATGTCCCTCAGGCTGTCATTAGCATGCACCTGGCGTATTTCAGCTGAGGGCAAGTCTATAGGCAGAGTGCTGCCATCGATAAGATTGATCCTGCCATCCTTTTCATAAAGCCAGTGATTTCTGTGTGCACTGGCTCATTTTACCTTCATTTACTGTAGTTACAGAGTAAATCACTGTGTGCCCCCCCCCCATCCAGTCCACAATCTCATCTGTATTTTACAGTTAACGTGTGTATGACAAGAACCCCTGCATGTCACTGTCTTATGTGTCAACCAAGTTTCTGCAACTTTAAGAGCTTCCTCCAGGCCAACTCGAAAGCGGAGCAATTAAAGGCAATTTTCCTCTTTGAACACGAATGTGGAGGACGGGCTTCACAGATCGAAGGAGGAGGTGACATTGAGCATCTCTCAGCACCCTCTCACTGGTCATGGTGTGACTCACGTCCGCAACGCCATGGGAGCGAGCTTGGAGCTGGAGAAGGGCACTTGTATGATTTGTTCACGTCAGTGAGAGGAAAAATAAATTGAGTGAGAAAGTGAAGACGAGAGTGCAAAGAAATGGGGAAGGAAAAAAGGAGGGAGAATAGGATGAGTGAGTGCTTGATGGAGGAATAGCATGCAGTACTATCAGGGGTCAGCCGCAATCTGTCAGCCCCTGGGACGGCCATTTAAATGCCTGGACTGGTTTTAGTGTGTATGTGTATTATGGGCCGGTGGCCATTCCTTCTAGTGCAATCTGATTGCTGCCTGCCATTTGAAGGACATCTGTGCAAAGAACAAGAATCCACACTTAGATGCACAATAGAGTCACACACGCACACACACACACACACACCCGAGGATAGTAGGTGGTGTGAGGCTTCCAGATGCAGCCAGCCAGAATGTGTTGATTTTCAGTTTACAGTCACAACATCTGCAGAGCGGACCCACACATACACACTCACAGTCCTAGACACACATCTGCCACACAGCAGGAAAGGTCACCTGTAACAGAGCATCACGGTTCCAGTTGCCTAATCTAACAGTCGGCTAATGTCACAAACAGAGCTTCCATTTGACTAAGTAAACTGGAGCACGTCTGTGTGTGTGTGAAGCTATTCTTGATCAAAGTGTAGATGAAATGTATCTTTAACAACCAGACACTCCTGCTTTTAGATTGTTTCATTCTCTCTCTCTCACACACACACACACACACACACACACAGTCTCATAGCCAGAGGATAGTGGAGTAATCAGCAGAGGAGGACAGTTCAATATGGAGAAGAGCTGTGTAAGTGAGAGGCTCCAGCAGTAGTATCGAAAGGGCCACAATGGAGTGGGCAGCCAATGCTAATGCTTGAGATAAATTTTCCGTACTCGGAGAGAACTAAAGAAAACACATTTTCATTGCATGCCACAAGGCCACTCCTCATACATTAGAGATTTACTCCTGCATTAACCAATTCCAGTCTGCCCCTCACCATTTCCTGTCTCCATTGTTCCCAAATTGTTCCCGCAGTCTGAATAAACTCCATGGAATGCATGATAAACTTGAAAAATATGGTCATAATAATAATACGGTTCACGTCCCGAGCAGATGAATTACAGAGGTTTAAACTGATTGCGCAGTTGGCACACAGAGGCAAATCAAAACCACACATGAATAAGACCTGCTCAAAATTAAATGATCTATTCAAATATATTTAAAATGACGGAGTAGATGTTCTGCATTAATCAGCCCCCTTCTGCGAGGCCAATCAGCACAGAGGTAGCAAGCCAATTACCTAGCCTCTCCTAAATTTACACACATATACCAAGCACCCACCCAGACATTGATCTATGAACTAACTGTTCACTTTAACCCCATACGAATCCTTCATCCACTTCTTTCCCTTTTCTTTTGACGGACACGGCTGCTAGACGGTGAGCAATTCCCTAACCATTAGCTTATCACTGTTCACCAGGGAGGAAGGCTCCTATTAAACAGCAATCTGGGAAGGCAGAATAAGGTCGTGAACATTGTGATAAAGAATGGGAGAGATTGACAGTCAGAGGCTTTTAGAGACGGTGGGAAACACAGTGAGAGGAGAAGGCAACAGGAAATTAAGAATGACTCAATGTCAAAGTATCTCCGTCATTTGTTTGGGAGTCTGTGAACAAAACAGTTGAAGTGCAAATGCTGGCCTTGCCTAGTTATTCCGCCCACACTGTGTCACTATTTAGTCTACGATTCTGGTCAATGGATGCTACACAAATAAATAAAACTCAGTCATTGTAGCAGTCGATTTCACGACTGTGCTTAAGTTTTGATGCAGCATTAGTTCCATAAATTCAGAATATGTTAACCTGTGCAAGTGTTATGTGTATTGAGATATGCAGGTCTGAGCTGGGCAATTCAGGCTTTTGACTATTCAGTGCATTCAAGGATTTGTTGTCATTCACAGTTTTTTTGTCCATTATGGTGGAAAATTGGGCTATTTCATATTCTTTTTTCAATGCTGTCTGCTGAGGCTTTCAAACTCACACACACACACACTTTACCAGTATATATATATATATATATATATATATATATCATTTATACTTTTTATTTATATTATACTTTCCTATTTCCAGGATAAAAGAGGTTACATACCTGGAGTTGGTGGGTGGTGGCTGCTGCTCTGCAAATTTACAAAAGAGCAAAATAATCAAGCCCTAATCAGCCAGAGCTCAGTGGGAATCTCTTAAAATGAACATTTAAATATGAGATATGAGATGATATTATTTCATTTGCTGCTTCAAAGATACATCCTATTTGTTACTGACATTTATTGATATTCTTATTTCTTGCTTATACTTGTGTCAATATCAGAGTGAAGGAGAGCCCGGCCAGGTTTACATATCTATCACCATCGACTACAAATCATTGTTGGAGCAGGATTATTGAGTATACATAAACCACATAATGTAGAGTTAAATCAAGGTCTGAAGAAGACCAATGATGTGTTCACATATTGGTATTAATAAAAGAGGACACTGCCGGCACTAAAGCTTTGGCGAATTATGCATATAGTAATTTAGGATGCATTACATGTGGCAAAAGCTGGTAAATATCCACACATTTGACACAATGGCTTGACTGCAACCACACAGATATGCTGACACACATAACTGGTGGCTCCTGGTAATGTGATTGCCATTGCATAACTGAAACTGTGTGTGTGTATGTGTGTGTGTGTGTCTGCACACATGCATGGGTGTGCACACACGCTGTGGGATCTGAGAGATTAGCAGCTTTATTCAGTCAATGGTGTGAGTGTGTGTCCGCAGCTAGGTGAATTATTGCCAGTGCCAAGGAAAACACCGGGAATCACATACATGCGCACTAAACCACCTACGCACACTTGAACAATGGCTTAGGGTTGAACTGATGAAAAATAACAAGGCTATTTGGCAGCAGAGGTTCACATGTCTGATCCACCAACTGTACACAGAGAAATTTCACATTCCGACCAGACAAATGCTTTATACAGACAATACTATGGTCTCTGTCTAACAGTAACCACCCTGCAATCCTGTCTGCTATTTGTCTGTCTTTCTTTGTACTTCTAACTTTCAACACAGAATGGCCTACGGGTGACCCAGGCTTTAACCTAGACCCTACATGTTCACCATGTCTGGTAATGTGAGCCAAGCAGAACATTCACATAAATAGCATCCCTGAGCCAGACGAGGTGGCGGCCACATTAATAACACATTACTACTGAGGCTGGCCGATCACCATGCTGCTTTCTTCAAGCCTACACTGGCTATATGGTTACCTGCACTGCTCGCAGATCAGAGAGCTGTTCATTTACATACTGTATTCTATTAATTTACATAATGCGTGTACCAAAGCAACAACACTCTCTATCGTCAGACTAAACTGGTCATCTTTCACTCACCGGACTTGAATCAGATTCATTGTAACGGGCTGGGAAAAGTTTGTCCAACTACTCATTTTGACTACAGGAGTGAGGAATTGCTAAATGAATAATGTGATAGTGTAATGATGTGGGCTATGTATAGTAGATTACTTAGAGTTAGATAGCTCTGGATGGGATTAACTCAAAAAGTGGTCAGCCTATCTTGACAAGTGGGCCGGAGAGAAACGTTGTGGAGTAGGGAAGCAAAGAACAGGACGGGGTGAGACGTGTATGGGGTGGGACAAGATAAGACAGGATGCAGGATCTTGCTCCTACATATGTTTATGACCAAGTGCAAAAGCAGGTGCGTACTACCTATACTGTTACACTCTTCTTTTATCATTACCATGCGCTCAAAATACAACACTAATATTATTGTATATATACACATTAATATGAGTGTTACTCAGCTCCTTAATAAGTCATGTTTAGAAAATGTGAACTGAAATGAAGTCTTATGACATGCTGCTAAAAGTAAAGCAGTGGTACCAAAAAGTGGATAAAATCATTATCCTTTGCTCAACTTCACTCAACTCCCATTGCAACAGATGTGAACCAGATGCTGGAACATCACACTGGAGAACATCAGTGATAGTGTCATTGTTTACAGATCAAAACGGATGTATGGATGGCAATTTCTGATGTTACAAGAGATGGAGAATGGGAGTGGGCAAGAAAAGGGGACAAGCTAAAATGAAAGTGTATGTTGTGTCTCATTTGGAGTGGAAGAGTGGAAGAGCATGCATGACATTGCATGATTGTTAATCCCGGCAGCCCGCAACATTTGCGCTGGGTCAGACCGAACCTGCAGGACCCCAATCCTGTTGCAGCCCTCTAATGATAGCTGCAAATTATATGGTATGTGATGGATTACAACGGGTTTTGTAATTAAGTTGCTGTAGTCCTCAGACACGTGCTTGACTGCCCACTGTGATAAGACAGACCCAGTGTGACACGCACACACTCAAATGCGCAAAACCACACTTTCTCTTTGTCCTGTTCCCTCTGTCTCTGTCCGACTCTCACAAACACACACACACACACATATATATACAGCCCCTCATAGACAGACACACAATTCCCAGTGGACAATGAATAACCACGGATTGTGTGTGCCAACTGCATCAAGTGGTGGCAGCAGCTTGTCCCATTCACTTAGCAGGTACAGTCACGGTGCTGTCAAATAGGCCGATGGTGGTGTTTTCAACCAGTCTGCTAACTTGCCCAGCCATGTCCTGCCTTCTTTTAGTGTCATCTCCGCTCTTTATCCACTCTCACCCTTTTTTTATTTTCACTTTGAGCCTTAACTGAGATTAAAGTGGACTGACCTGGAACACAGGAGAATGAAATGTACTCAGACTTAACAAGAATAACACATCCAACAAATAGAACAGACACACACTGTCCCAGTTAAACCCTATAACCCACCCTTCTTTCACCCTTCTACAGACATGCCTTAACTTGAGCTTGTCTGAGTCGACTTACTGAATCTTTGTGTGTGCATGTATATGTGCGTGTGTGTGTGTGTGTGTGCGCGTGCCCGTGTGTGTGTGTGTGTGCGTGTGTGTGTGTGTGTGTGTGTGCGCAAAAAACATAAACCAGACAGGGAGCAGAAAAAGCCAATAAAAAAGTTATTCTAAAGAAAGTTATCCTGTTGATGTGTATCTGAACCATATCTGAGACATACTGTATCCTAGGCCATCTCAAAAATATAAAGAGTAACTACAGGCTGGAGGGAGCTGACCTTATTTCTGTGTCTGGAGGAGTGTGTGTGTTGTTTTGGAGTGTGTATGTATGTGTGTGTGGGTGAGCTTTCCGCTGATGAGCTAGCAAGGGTCTTTGACAGGAAGTGTCAACAGTTGACACACATCAGACGGAACATCCTGTCACATGACGCAGACGAAGAGGACTGACGCTTGCGCCTCCTGTGAAACTGCACGCAACAAAGTAAAGAAGCTGGACAAAAACTCTTCAAGGGAGGAATAACAGAATCCCTTTTCACACAGTGAACCTGTAACATTGCTGGCTTCAAACATCCATAAGACAGTGTCAAACTCTTTTGGCATTCACAGTTTCCCAGGCAGGAACCGATCTGTCTTTTCACAGAGGACAAGACTGTTCAGGAAAGATTTGGTTGCAACACAGCAATTTAATACTACAATGGAGAAGTGACAACAAAGAAGGAGAGAATTGTCAGTTCTTGCAGAGCTTGCCTAATTACTGAATTAATTTTGCTGTTGAATGTTTATCGCTCCAGCTTCATTGCTGACCACTGGCGGTGGAGGGGAAAAGAGCCTCCCTTCAGCTCTCCAATACTGAATTAATTTAGTTAAAGCTCCACATCGAGCTCCTAATGCATTTCTATCATCAATGGCTATACGCGACAAAGAATTCTATTGCCTGTTTTATGCAATCGAGACCCGAGCCACTAATTGTGAATTCGAACCTGTTGTGTCCTGCTGCAGGATATGAAAATGAGGGGCAACTTGACTGATGTTCTGTTGATCTTTAAAGCTGCACTAATTCATGTTTTTATATTAACACTGGATCAAATGACATGTGTAATGTGTGAGGGGTCACTCATATTTAACATATTCAACGTCATAAGGTGAAACTATGTCAATAGGTCTTTAAGGATATTCTTGTTTTACTATATTTGATGTTTGTATTGGCTTGACAAATCTAATCTCCTTTTACATGGGAAATGAGAAATATGTCAGAAAGAGGCACCACTTTTATGTATTGCTCTGCTCTGTTCATTAATGTGGCTGCTGTAAAGTCAAGAGTTCAGAGCTGTTACAAGGTCCTGGGTAGGAAAAGTACATTTGTGGAGAAGTGCTATGGGTTCCTATTAAAGAATGACGCTAACAAGTAAAATTAACACTTCATTTGTGCACACTGCATGTGTGAAAGGAGCTAGACAGGCAAAGAACGGGAGAGCTACTACAGTATAGTATATTCGGTATGTGCCTGTGCTCAGGTATTTGCGCTTGTGTGCGAGAGAGAGCTCACGGCTTGACTCCTATAAACTTGCAAGCTTCCCTTTGTGGCGCGGCCGTCTCCTGATGGTGAAAGAGCAAACAAAGCAGCCAGTTCCCCTCTGCTCTGCGCTTCTCAGAGGTGGAGAGTCTGACAGATCAAAGCTGACCTGCTGCCATCAGGGCCTGTCAAAGCAACAAGAGCTCGAACACATTCAGCCACAACTGAGTCAGAGGCACGGCCACAGAGGGTGGTGGGTAATGCAGCTGAGAGACATGTACGCGGGTGAAAAATGCGAAGGTGAGCACATAAAAGGGCCGGGGCCGGCGTGAAAGAAAACGCAGAGTGGATGAAAAGCTTTCACAAAGGAACCAAAGATGCACTAATAAAGGTGGAGCGCAAACAAAAGCTGGGAAAAGCGAGGCTAAAAATCACATTTTCATGTTAACAATGGATCACATTCACACCTGTACAGTGAAGGTGTCGCTCGAAATGTGAACAAGCAGAGGATTATACCCAGACTCTGCAGTCACCCTCAGCTCTACAGAGCCTTACCGTACATATATCAGCTCATTGTTTTGATTTTACGGCCTGTTTCTTTACTCTGGTTCTCTCTTGTTGCTCATTGCAGGGCAGCTGTCAGTTAATGTCTTTAGATTGCTAACTTTGCCTGTCAACCAGCTTAAAAAACCCATAAAAAAGCATGCAGGTCTCTTTGAAACCTTAAACATTCTTTCGGGTGACTAAACAACTCGTTGTCAAAATAGCAATTTAAACATTTCTGCAAGTTGATGAATCAGCTAATCTTCTCAGCAGTATATTGCAATGGAGTTGGAGGCACAGCGGTTACCTTGTGAGACCTTTGACTCACTCAAGCTCACCTTACTGTTCTCACCCTCTTTCTCACAATATGACTTCTTGAAATTGTGCAGTGCACAATATGCAGAATAGTGTCTTTTGTGCCTTTTTGCAAAATCACATTCTTATCTCTGGACCTCATAGTGTAAATCCAATGAAATGCCAAGTGAGAGATTTACAAGTTAGTACAGCAATTCACTCTTCATAAAGACTTAATACGGTTTGCTAAATTATAATAATGATGATAATAATAATAATTAAACCACTTAGACCTCCTGCATTTACATGCTGTCAGCTCAGACTGATGTTTCCAGCTTCCACTCCACGGAAATAAGGAACAGTGTGTTCTCTCAGTCTCATTCTTTGAATAGAAATTAACAAAAATCACTTTTTAATTGAACACAAATGGCACATGTGACGGAAGCCTTGAATGCAATTCTGCTATTTAAATCGGTCTCTTTTCTCTCTGCTTCCATAGTACAAAGGCCTTCACAAAAAGCCATCAATCATCAGCTTTTAACCCACAGGCACACACCCCTGCCACTCCCACCCAACCGTTCTCAAAGCCAGACAGAAAGGTTGTCGAATCCTCAATCAGATCTTCTTTAATCCTCAATAATGAGTGTTAAATGTTGGGTGATCTGATTATAGATCAGTTCTTGGAGGAAATGTGACTGACGCTCTCTGCCTCTGACATCAGATCAAAGCATTGACAAGTCTCTCAGTCCTTCCCTTAGTTCACTCATCTCTCATTCCCTCCCTCCTCCCCCCTTGCGCCCTCCCCCTTTCCTTCCTTCGCCTCTGGCTGGGAATCTGGCCAGGGAATCTGTGCAAAGAGCAAATCCACACTTGCCCAGATCCTTTTATAAATCCTGTTATTTATGGCAGGGACTAGACAATAATCTTTACCTTGGGGAGATTTCACTTATCTGTATTATTTTATGTCATTTGTCTACATTTGATGTAAATCAAGATAAGTAGTATCATCATCTGTCATTTGGTGGCATTATTGGTTTGATGGGAATTAAATTGCACTTATTAGTTATGTAGCCAGGTTTCTCCCATGTACACTCACTGGGAAGCACAGCAGCAGCAACAGCAGCACTTTAATCAGTGAATCAAAAGACAGAGCTGTGTATTCCAGTGTGTCCCTGCTAACTGACAATCAGACGCATCATGACGATGACTGTGGGCTTTAATGACTGTTCTCAAATGATCACTCGTAAGTCTCATAACCAGTGAGTCAACGTACAAGGAAAGCTCTGTTTTGGCGATGTTGTGTGTGCATGGCATGCGTGCCAAGCTGTCTATTTTCAAGTCAGGTCAGGACAGGCTAGCAATTCAGGCCTCTCTTAGTCACTGCGAGTCAGTAAAATGTCTTGACAACAGACACATAGACATGGCTAAATGACAGCCAGGCAGAGAGACGGAACGGCAAACAAACAGAAATATGAAAGTCACATGGGCAGCAGGACGACAGAGTAAACGCCATTTTCCATAGACAGGCAGCAAACAAAGACTGCTCAAGAAGATGGACTACACACACAACACACACAACACACACACACACACAACCACAGGAAAGCGACAGCACTGTCAAGACATGGATGAAGATGATTAGAGAATGTCAGAACCATTAAGTCTGTGGTCTGTGGTTTTCCTACCCGCCTCCTACCAGCGTGTTCTCTCAGAAAACCCCAATGACACTGCATGAAACATCACAGAGCACAATCTGCCACAGTAGCTCATCTCAGAAACCAGGCCGGCAAATCATTGTTCTATGTAGGCCACCGTCTCTGATGTCATACACTTTTACTGCCTGATGCAAAGCAGGTTGGGCCTCGACCACGTAAACATAATGACTGGAGAACCACAACCACCAGCTGTTCCTGTGCTTGCTCGGAAAAGAAGCAGCTCTTTGGGAAGCTGAGTCACCTGACCTTCAGGATGTTAGTGGTACGCCAAACACGATGAAGTAAAGATTGGTATTTAGTTTAGTTCGGTATAGATGCAAAGTAAAGCGCCATCATACAACATACATGTATTTGTTTTGGCATTTGATTGTGCCTGCAGTGAAAGACAACTTGTTAACAACAAACACATATTATACGACAAATCCTTCTGGCTACTCTTTAACTTAATGTTACCACACATTACATAGTTGCATTACATTACACAGTACATACAGTGAGTGCATGCCTGTGCATACAGTACAATATCATTACTCCATTACCCTGTCTAATAAACACTCCATGAGTTTTAGCTTGAGGGTACATTGGATAGATGACTGTTTAATTGAGACTTTTAACACCAAACCTGCAGCCTAGATGGTGACCTTTGACCGTTGATCAGCTTTAGGTCTAAACCATAGGCATGCAAAGATTGGCAGGGGTCCATCTAGTCCTACATTTGAGTGGTTATGTTGGGCAAAGAGCTTTCCAAAACATTATTTTACATTTAGCGGTGCACTTCAAATTAAATCTAAGTGAAAAACATTTGACTGCCACTTACTGCTTTCTGTATGACTGCAGGGAAGACTTAATTGTAGGTCGTTGGAACTCAGAGGTTTGTGTTTTTTCGAGCGTGTGCGTGCAGAAAGCTAGGCCTGCTGACCATCTCAAAAAAAAGAGGTTAATCAGTGGTGCATGCACGGAACTGAAAAGAGACTGGAACAAGGAAAGAGATAAAACTCACAATCAAAAAGCATTCCGTAGTGACAGAATACTGCGTTCTCACTGCACAAAGCTGTGCATAATTACTAGCAACTATAAATTACCTTCTGTTATCACTGTGGGGAAGAGATACGACTGTACTGTGGCTTTTATGATATTTACAGGTTAAATTAAACATTAAATAGAATACAAACATTCCAACTACGTTATATGACCATGCATAAAATATACAAATGAAATATGAATAAAGTCTTGTAGATGCCCTACATCTTAAAATAAAGAAAACCCAGAATTCTGTGAAATGTTGACACTAGCTGCAGTGTTT
Source organism: Gadopsis marmoratus (assembly GCA_036023855.1). Lineage (NCBI taxonomy): Eukaryota > Metazoa > Chordata > Actinopteri > Centrarchiformes > Percichthyidae > Gadopsis > Gadopsis marmoratus. The sequence continues at coordinate 29,595 of JAVQJF010047351.1, forward strand.
GCACGGACTTATAGGTTTAACCAAATGTCCAGTTGCTATGCTGGCTGGCCTTCATGACCTCCTTACAAATGCTTTCACAGTGGTGTAATCATTTTTGACTGGAGCCAATGATAAAGGCCTTTCCTGGAAGAAGGTCCATTTGGACTGGGTCAGACTGGACCACTTGATCTCTGGCAAACTAAGAGATGAAAAAAACAAAAAAAAAACCCCAACACAAAACAACACTTTCACACATTCCACAGTTGATAGCCAGAACTCCAAATGCTACTGAATTTGTCATGGGTTAGCACTTGTTAGCGTGACAGTGCAAGGCTGACTGGTCATAAAATGACCCCTAAAGTGCTGGAACAAGCTTAATGATGTTAAAAAAAAAAAACAAGAATTAGTTCTCTCTCCGATGACAGTGGGCAGATTATGTGTAGTTTGAGAATTTATGTTCTGTGCCGCACAATCCAGGCATTCTTCACAGATAGATCAGCAAGAACCACAGCGAATTAGTCTTCACCGTAGCTGTAAGGGCAATTACATCCAGAAGGGCTTGGAACTGATGTGCAACTTTGATGTTAAAAGGTCAGACTAGAATGCAACACTCAGAGGAAGAGGAAAAGATGTGCATTGCACACATGGTCCAAAGACTATATGAATTGTGTTTTAAAGGGAACACTGAGCGTAGTGAAGTGTAGGGATGATTAACAAAGGCACAGACCTGTCTCTGGTGTTAAGATTTTCAGACAGCCCTTTAGGCCTTTAGAATTCAAAATCTTGGCATATTGCCCATGTGGGAGCAGCTTTATTGCAGCGCTCTGACAGGTAAATGCACAAGATGTGTAAAGGAATGTTTGTATCCTTCACTTGCTATGCCTCTGTCTAATCCCCCTTTCAGTCCAGGCCTGAAAGAGGTCTTTTCATAGGATCTTTGAAAAAAGAAAACCTAAATGCTTGTCAAATCTGCACTCCTGAACTTGGAAGTGCTACAGTCACCTGCTTCTTGCCTTCTTCTTGTCCTCTTTTCTGTCTGCCTCCGCCGTTCTCTCCTTCCCTCACTCACTCGATCTGTCATACGCTCTTATTGTTTTTCCTCTCAGTGCTCATGTGCCTGTCGACTTAAAAGTTTCAGATGTTTTCCCGTCGGTTGTCACGGTTTCTTGGTTTTCTACCAAGCTATACTTTAAACACAGAGCTTGCTCCGCTCAGGTTCTTTTATCACCACATTTTGTTAGTCTTTTATCAGCTTTACAAACACCAGATTTCCTCAAACACACTTTTTCCTTTTAGGTTCCTCTTTGTTAAGACCTCCAACTTTCACTTCTTTCTAGATTTTACTCCTCTCTCTTGCCATCACTCATCCAAACCTTCCCAACTGCTTTTCAAGTAAATCTAACTCCTCAATCTTTCCCACCTGCAGTGTGGCATCTGAGTGACTGTGTTCAGTCTAAGGATGAGATACTTGGTCTGATGGGAAACATGGTAGTTTGGTGCATCTGATGCCTCTCATGCAGCTGTGCTCACTTTCCATTTAGTTGTGATCCTTGACACTTGATTTTAGCTTGATGTGAAAGTTTAAACTCTGTTTAATTGTATTGGATTATGATTGTTGAACTCGACCTGCTGCCCTTTAAAAAGGCTCCACAGAAGTGTCAAATCAGCAACCACTGGTGTCATATTAGCTGACATAAAATTTCAACAAGCAAAGGTGAAATTTAAAGAAGCAGGAATCTTATCTCATCCCATCTTGCCAACACATTAAATGAAATGTTCTTATCTGTGGTGCTGTCCAAATATCAAAAAAATGGTATAGACTTTCCCCCCACCGAGCTGCTGAATTGCAAAGGAGTGAGTGGGACAAAGCTGCTCCACTGTCCTCCCTCGCTGGAAACAGTCATTAGAAGGAACTGGCCTGTGCTGAAAGGCTAGATGGTTATCCTCCTAGAGAGAGAGATGAAGGCAGAGCAGAAGGAGGGAGAGAGAGAGAGCTGAGAGGGAGGGCAAAGGGAGACAGATAGGGCACTGCCTTTTGCTGAAAACGTAGATGGTTATCCCTCCAACCAAGGAGGGAGGAGGAGAAGTTGAGAGCAGAAATGAAATTGAGAATTTACAGTGTGGAGGCAGGAAGAAAGAGAGAGCGAGAGAGACATTAAGAGACAATGGGGCAGAGAGAAGCACTGAAGGGCTCTCTGTGGTTATCTATGTCACTCCTCTGCGCCTCAGGGTCTTATCTGCAGTCCCAACGCCAGTCACAAACAGGCACAGGAGGGCAGGAGTCAGCAGCACAACATCCAGGCTAATTGTGCAGGGAGACGCGAGCTACTGAACTTACAGAGCTGGCATCATTATTGTCATGTGAGACTACTATTTATTTGATCAGTCAAAAAGTCAGTTTAAAGTAAATCTGATCATCCTGTGTTGAAACTAAACACCCATATTCCAGGACACAGATCTGCATCATTTTCTTCTTCATTGTTATTGTTTATAAGGGCAGACTATTCCACATTTTGGTCCATAATAAGAACTGCCTATGCATACATCTTATTTTTAACCATTTTGCATTTGAAGGAACAGTTGAATATTTTTGTATGGTAAACATAAAGCAACAGGATGGCAAACAGGGAGAAACAGCTAGCTCATCTCTGTCCAAAGGTAACAAAACGCATCTACCAGCTCAAATTACACATTTGTTACAATCTTACACATTTATTGCTTCTGCATATATACACCCCCCGCCCACCCACCCACCCACCCACCCACACAATATAGCTTTATATAGATTTTCTTTGACACATTGTACATTTTCAAATAGATACCCACGGTATATTCTTATATAGATACACAAAGAATTTTTTTGCACTTGCTGTATGTTGCACTTTTGGTTAGATGCCAAACTACATTTTGTTATGCTGTACCTGTACATGTGCAATGACAATAAAGATGACTCTAATCTAATCTAAATGCTCATTAATTAACATGTTATATCTTGTTTGTTTATGCCACACAGAAAATTGTAAAAATAACAACTTGTCATGGCAACTTCAAAGTCACGACAAGCCTCTAGGAAGTTAATGCGCCCAGCCAAGAAATAGTCCAGAATAGTCTGCTGATGAGCCAGGATTGCTGTTTCCCATCTTTATGGTAAACTAAGCTTCACATTTAACATAATATGAGAGTGGCTTCTCATCTAATTGTCAGAAAATCCTTAGAAGTTGTAGAATAAAGGAAGCATATTTAACTTAGTATGGAGGTACTAAATCATTCAACGCATTGTAAACTAGTATAACAAACCAGGTCTAAAAGAGGAAGTGAGCAAAGTACTTAAGTATACTCTTAAGTATATTGTCTGATTTCTTATTCCATCTGAATGATTTAGTCTTTAATGCAGCTGCAAAGTGTATGGGTACCTTTGACATCTAACACTCATTGAAGGAATGCAGCCCATTGTACTGCGGCTCCTGTTGCAGGATAGAGTTACACCACCTGCTCTTCCTCCTCATCCAGCTGTGCAAAGGTGTTATAAATGCTCTGAGGATGACCACTGAACCTCAATATATGGACTGAAGCCAGCATTTGCCTGACATCATGTAGCCTTTCCCTGCAACACAGCTACCTACAAAGCCGTCCATTGTGTGGCTCTGGCTGTGCCTTCCACCCACGCCCATCACATCACCCAGATCCTGCTGCACTGGCATCAGTCAATGGACAAAAAAAGCACTGTTAATTTACTTCAAATCTGTCAGCTACCACCGAGCCATGCCAAAGCATACATGTCAGATCATGCCCCATTTGATCTTTATGGGGATTTTCCCACCTAAAATTAAAAGAGAAAAAGGCCAACTTGAAAACTAGCAGATATTTGAGCAAACAGACGTCATAAGTTAGAAGTTCACTTTCATCTCTTCCATGCATACCTTTGTAGAACAGGTGTTGTGCGTGTGTGTGTTTATGCATGTTCCTGAGGTATTGTGTACAGTAAGCCTCAGAGCTGCATGCCCCGACTAGAGAGGAATGGGTCGGACAGCTCTATTCTCTGAAACCCATAAACTCAAAGGGAACAAAAGGCCAAAATGTTAACCCGTTTTTACGACTACTTATCTAAGCCATGATTTTAATCCATCTAAATGTTTGTTGATTTGGTTTTGATTTAACCTTTTCTTACGTGTATAGAAGACTATGGTAAATGCTGTTGTGCACACATTATGGCAAAAAACCAGGAAGCCTAGAATGCTATAGTGACTGCAGATACAAAGGTTTCAGTTCCTGTCTGATTTAGGGGTGGAAACATGCTTTGACACATGTAAGGGAAAAATAATATCTGCTCACAAACTCATTTTCTACTGTAAAATGTGACAGAAAGTGAAGGTATTTGTACCCCTAATATTAACCTTAATGTGCAAGTTATTTTTATTACCACGGTCATTGGAGGTGAAAATGTAAGACAGCGAGCTTAGAAACGACCTTTTCTCCTAATTACCTGTCTCCTCGGCTTTGTAATCGCAAGCCATGCTGAGATTCAAGCCACAAGCAGAAAATGAGGGCGAAAAAGAGAACTTCACCTTAACTTATAGAGAAACATTGGCTATCGAACAGCTGGCTGAACAGGGGGGAGAGATATGGGGTGTTTCTGTTGCAGCAGAACAGAGTTGCTTCAGAGAGTAAAGATACTAAACATCAAAGCCTGCTTTGGGCTACACACAGGGGAAGAGCAAAGAAGAGAGTGGAGAGGCAGCAGGAGTTTACAGCCAATGGTCCATGCCAATAATCTCTGTAAAGGGAAAAAAAAAATATAGACAGGGACTGGGTGAAAGAGAAAACGTAGAAATAAGGGGGAAAGAAAAAGAAGGTCCCTTTTCTTCAGAGAAAGGAACATGAAGTTGACAGATCGTTATTAAGGTGGTTGTCTCCAGACAGCACGATAGGTTCTCTTTACAGACTACAATAATAACTACAGGGATAGTCGCCAGTTAACAGCCAGGGCAGATGTCTGTATCACCAGATACTGCTGCAGTGCACAACCAAGTGCTACAGGCTGGTTTAACTGCAAGGTCAGACCTGCTCATAAAAGCAGGTCTCTTCTCCGTGTTGTTGCACACACACACACACAGCAACTACACATAACACAGACCGCATTAACACCTAGAGGTACAATAAAAAAAATCTGTTTGCTAAACAAGGCAGAGACAATAAAATTCTGACAAGACAGACGCGCCATCCGAAGCATCTCCACAAGGACACGCAGAGGCAAAACGCACAGCCTAGAAATGCATTCATCCATGAGTGAAAAAGATAATTCCACTTTGGATGGACTTTTAAGGGAATACTTTTGAGCCTGCTACTGTGAATGTGTTTAACTGGGGTGAAGACGTATTCAGGTGCCAGGAGTTCATGGGGACATTGGGTGGACCAGATTTGTGTTTGTGGCTACGAGCGAACTCAATTAGAAGAGATAGGGATCCAAGAGTAAACAGTGGCCAGAGTAGAGCCGCAGTTTCCTTTCCTTCTTTTTTTAAATCGGCAATTTGCCACCTCAGCTACAGAGGAGAGGAAATCTTGAGGAGGATGCTCTACTTCCTGAGTAGAATCAACAGAATTAAACACCAGGCTTTATGCTGGGTTAACAATTGGTGATGCAAATCCTTTTACTTAGACTGAAATGAAAGAGTGCAGGTTATGAAATTAGGAACTGTACTGGACCTAGAACAAAAATGATGTAATGAGAGGAGAGACGTAAAAAAGAGCACAGGATTGGTTCAGGATTTCCTAAAAGAAAATATCAGTCGGAAAATTCAGAACAATATAGGAGCTATTTGACTATAGGAGCAAACGAAGGCAGAATGAAAGTGACGAAAACGTGCACAATTGCAAACAAAAAAGAAGACATGCAAGGAGTTATTCCTTTAAACTATACTTTAAAAACTGGTCCAGAGTATGTGTGTGGTATATATGGAATATGACAAAAAGTGCTTTAGAGGTGAAAACTAATTACAGAGAAACACCTCTTCAGGCTATTATTCAGGGGAATAAAATGAAATACAAAAAGCTGTTAATAAGAAGAACCAAGAGATAACACCTCGTCATTTGAATGAGAGACAGAGCAGTATGTTGCATGTTGAAGGAAAAGCATCTCTACTTGAGTACACACCAACACAAACACATTACTACTATTTTGCTCTTAAAAATTATACAGCGTGTTCCTCTTTTACCCTAACCATACAAACGTGCATTTCTGCTGCGCATTGTTCAAAAGCAACTTCTGCTATTAGCAATTAGCGAAACACAATCGCGCAAAAAAACACTTACCAGTTAGCGAGATGCTGTATCTAAATGCTAAACAAAGAGTAAATAGACACAAGGCTATTTGCATTTCACTTTGGTAATAATCAGGCACATGCGACAACATTAGAACTGTCTGTCTACAATCATTTGAAACAGCAAGGCTCCACTTTCCCTCTCATCTAATTCTTCCCAAAAATGATGGACATTAGTGGTACACTATAGGCCCACAAAAACAATGTCTGCACATGGACGTGCACGTGGACCCTTGTGGCCTCAGCTATGAAAAAGTACGTGCCGGGAACAATTCGCGGGTTTCTTGATAATTTATTTATTTTGACTTACTTAAGCAAGAAAGGCAAACATTTCCTGGTTCCAGCGCCTCAGATAGTACTCTAAATATCTTTACCTCCAAACAATTGGAGGACGTCACCTTGGGTTTTGGTGAAATTGTGATGAACATGCATCGCTGTTTTCTTAATTTTAAATAGTATTTAAATTGTCTGTTTAAAATGCCTCGGCTGAGACACTCCAGGTATAATATAAGCGTGTGAACTGCAATGCATGGCTACTAGAGCTCTGCAGTGCGTGACTCCTACACGCGTGAGGTTACAAGGCTGCCGCTAACAAACACTTAAACTAGACCAAATGAAAAACAAAATGGCAGAGTGTCTGTGGATAACGGACTGCATCCTTTGTTTGCATTTCCTCTCTTTGAGTGCAGATCAATGTCTGGTACTTTTTACCAACTAAATGATTTCATACGATTAGCCAATTTATAAACTGAATAACTGATTATTTTAACAGCATGCTTTGAAAACATGTACATCATATCCTGCAAACCTCCCCAAAAATATTTTTTTTATACAACCGATATTGGCTACACAGTGTCACCACATAACGTCTCTGAGAGCAGCAAAACCATACAAGTAACCACTCATCAAAATTCATCTTTTTATCACCAATTTTATGAGTCCATCAGGCCTGGAGTGGTTAAAGCCTATGGTATGCTCAGTGAGTATACAGAATGGAAAACCGAGGGCCAACATGCAAGTGTGTGTGTGTGTGTGTGTGTGTGTGTGTGTGTGCCACAGCATACTGTCCAGAGGTCATCTCACCCTTCAGCTCTACTCCTGCCCAGCTAGAAGTGGATAAACACAGACAATGGCAGATAATTTAAGTGCCCATCATCATCAGTGTCACAGCCCAGTCTCAGTCTGGCCTGACTGCCACGGTACCCTGCAGGTACACGTCTCTGCCCCACACAGTGACTCAGAGGAGCTTAGCAGTACTCCAATACTCTTGTATTACTCTCCTCCCCATCCACCCTGAATACTGAATGTGAATCTGAACTAATTGGGCTGCCAAAGCATGAAAGACAATAATCAAATCAGTTATAAGAAATTGAGGGAAGGGATATGTTTGAAGAAGCAATTTGTGACTGATTTTAATTTAACGAGTAGGCCTCGCATCATGCATAAACATGCACACACACACACACACACACACACTTATGTATTGTTTGAATGGCCTGAGTCAAAGCAGTCAGAGGAGACAGCAGAATCAGCTCTGTGTCCAAGGCATAAACAACAGTTATTGACGTCACCCATAATCAACAGGGCCACGGCCTGACAAAGGCAGCCAACCAGTTTCTATAAAAATGTGAAAACAGAGGGGCTTTGCAGTGAGCGCGACAGCTGTGCTTAATCAAGGGACCAAAGCCAAGAGAGATGTGAAGGGACACAGATGGACTGAAAGAAGGTGAAGAAAGCTGGAGAGAGCAAGAGACAGCTTGAGGGTAAAGAGGAAGAAGGGACATGAGACTGGAGAATAGAGAACAAAGTCTCAACTTTCAACTCATATCTCAAACAGAGAGCTTGAAAAATGGATATAAGATTCAAGAAGAGAAGGGCTGTTACAGTAAGAGTTCATCCCAAAACACCCCAACATGGACCATCAAAGCCTTGATGCTTCTCTTTTTTGCGTCACCACCACATTGCAAAAAAGGGGGAAATTTTCCAGAACCCATGTAGGGAAGTAAGTTGCTGTTCCCTTTTACCAACCTGCTGTTCTCTCAACAAGAAGAGCATGCTTTACTTCCCACCCCCCCACCCCACCCCACTATCCCATTTGGAAGATCATTAAATCTATCCATGCTACAGGATGAGAAACCTAAAGTGTATATTTAAAGGTTATACAAGGATCATTACTTTTTGGTATCGTAGCTTCTACTTTCAAAATAAAATAAATAAGATTCTGTTGCAGGACAATATTCTGCAACACACATCCTCCCCGTGGCGAGACCTACACCAGACCCACTTAATTGTTTCAGTCCATCCTGTCCTCCGGGCCCTGACCATTCATCAGCGGACATCACACGACAGACCCGAGCCATTCATCCTGAGCCCCACAGTCGCCTCTGCCCAACACGATTTGTGATTCAATTTGACTGAGTGATGCCCTGGGCCCCAGGGCTGGGACTGCGGCCGCTGGGGGAACGTAGGGTGCAGGGAACAGGGGAACACGGGAACACGGGAGGCAAGGCGTGTGACAGGGGCCGTTTCACAACGTAACCAGCTTATTAGAGGACACAAGCGTGTGAGCTTACATAAACACAAATGGATGCGTGTGTTGAAAAGTGACTTTGGAAATGTCACTGTATGATATAAGTACTGTACACTGAAAAACATGAATAGCTATCTAACGAATTAATGTGTTGTTTGGTGGGAGTAATAATAAGGGCGTATGTAATTATGCCGAGGTGAAAGAAAGATACATGAACACGAAGAAGGACAGCATAACACAGAAAATGGGTGAAAGTTACTATTGCTTTTCTAAGTTATTTTTTTTGCTCTACGCATTATCTTTGTCTCTCAGCAGGAAGGTAGCGACAGCATGAAAGATTTAAAGAGAAGGCTTTTAGTTTAAACCAGAGCCTGGCCCACAGACGCACACTCAAACACAAAATAGAGAAGAGACACACTAGACTATATCTGACAAAGCTTACTGTTACAATCACCAGCAAAGCAACTGGATAAAATCTGTAACATCAAAAACACACAGACAGAGATGCACATGCTAGCGAGCAGGCCTAAAAAAGCATCCTTCTATGTGGCACTGTCAGGGATTCCAGTTGAAATGAAGTGCTGCAAGACGTTGCACTTACTTATCACCTTGTGAACGTGCAGCTCAGGCACATTTAAAAATGCATAAGGGGTAAAGACATGCACTGCCTTAAAACAACTTGATGACCCATCCTGCAGATCTGCACTCTGCGCCGTGTCCAGTAAGCTGAGGGTCTCAGAGACGGCTGAGGTGGAGGCCGTTCATGCTAACAGCTTCTCTCCTCACCAGCTACCATCAAACTGACCTTGGATGAGGCACTTAGCATCCAACTAAATGAAAGAGATTATAATTTTAGCTCTCACTGATTGGCATACTGCTCAGTATCTATCCAGTATGTACAGTATTTATACCGCATGTAATCCTGCACACGCCAGAAGGTCCTTCTCGTGTTCTCAGTCACCTTGTCTGGTGGAATAAAAGTTGAACAAACAAATGAAAACATTATGTAAAATAAGTCGTAAGTGCATACTTATCAAGCAAGCAAGCAACTTATGGAAGCAGAAGCAGAGTCAGGCATTAGCAATGCAGCGGGACACTCGCACAGTTGAACAACATTTTCACGTAGGATATTTCTAAATACGCGTACACACACACACACACACTAAAACACACATACTATACATAAACACATTATACGCATTAGATACACACAAGGCAGCCAGCCATGCACTAAGCCCGGGTTGACAGGGTTCATTTGGAAGATGTAAAATATTTATGAGAGAGGACTCTGCAGGAGAGGAAGAAGAGATGAAAATAGCGAGGGCGCAATGAGGGGATGGCAAATAACGAGACAAATGAAAGGATGACGAGTGGGCACAACTGAAATGCCCTCTGTTACGGCTGAGTGGAAGAAATGCAAGCTAAATAAGTCATTGTCATTTCAAGTTCATTAGCTCACTGCTTGCCATCCCCTCCTGGGAGGAAGGAGAGAAGGGGGGAAAGCGTATAAAGGTATATTTGTACAGTAGCTAAAACCCCCAAGCGCTTGTAAAACGGGGGGGAAAAAATGAAGCTCATACTGACGATTGCTTTGATTGATCCTCCTTTTCTTACACAAGAATACCTTTTAGGGAAAACCCTCTCTTATGTGAAATTCAGTCAACTGCTGCAATAAATGTGGAGCCAAACAAACAATTCACGAATGTATCATGAAATGTAAAGTTACAAACAAAAATCTCACATTGAAACAGATCAACATTTCCTTCCTACTGTGACTACTGTTCCTCTCCACACATCTTTTTAGGTAGACAGATACACGGAACAGAGTACCAGCACGTTGCTCTTCACTGGTTCGTGTGTCAGGTGAATTTGGAGGACATGATGCTACATAAGATGATATCTATGGATGGCTTCCAGGATCTTTCTCTGAAAAAGAGACACACAACGAGATTAAGGAAAGTAAGAAAAGTTGGAAAAAAATAATTGAATAAGGAATTATGTAATGAAAAGCTAAACCTGTACCAGCAAACAGGATGACAATTGACAGTAATTACAGATTGCCCCCTGTAATTATGAGCTTTTTCTTATGTGCCCCTCTTCTCATAAGGCCTTAATCCTCTGGTCATTCCCTCTCCTCTGTCTTCAGTCACTCTACCTCCAGATCCAAATAGCCGAGCACGGTCAAGCCAAATAAGCAAACCACCATGAGCTACATGGGGCTTTCCTTAGCCACAAATAACGCTTGAGAAATGATGTCGCATAGAACCGAATCTCACTATCTAATTACACAAAAATGTGCTTGGGATGCACAAAATGCAACAGGAGATGAGAGTTGGAGTGAACTCACTGAGACAAGTAAGAAAGCTACTTCACCGCAAACTGGGAGATGGCGACATAAACAGGCTGCAGTGCACAGCTAGAACAACTCATTCTGGTATTCTGGTTAGTAGAAGTACTAATGTTATGGGGGACCAAGGATCTCAGCAGTTTAAACCAATTATACAGTGGAGATCCTAAAAATGTACCGGATGGAGAGGGAGACATGAGTAGGATCACAGAGCGCTAAAGCCTGGAAAAACTGTGCTTGGTAGGCAAAGGCCTGCCAATAAAACAACACACAGATTTCACTGTAATTACATTCAAACTCAGAGTCAAAGGAAGTTTGGGGACAGTTAAAGTGAGTGTGAGAAAATGGATTCCCACAGGAAGATTTTAAAAGAAAACTCAAAGGATGTGACAGCATTTTACAGAATCCTTAAATCACTAACTTTTAAAGGGAACATTTTAAAAATGAATTCAAGTCTGATTCCCGCACGTCTCTCCCAAAGCCCAGGAGACAGAGTTAGTCCTGGGGTGCCATCATGTGTAGCTGCTACACATGATGTAGCTTATGGAGTTTTTCTTAGACTTTTGAATTGTATTCTTGGAAAACACGGGTTAAACATTCAGACTATAAAATGCATGGTAAAATCTGATCAATTACCAGAAACAAACTTTCAGTGTTTTTGGAGAGCATCTCCAAAGAAAATGCAGTAAATTTCACTGAAAAATAAATGAATTCACAACTTCCTCTGCAGAAGCAGATAGGGGAAGAGTTGGAGAGATAAAGGCTCAAAGGCAGAAACAACGTAGGGAGAGAGAAAGAGAGGAGAAAATAATTACGATAATGGAAACTAGTGTGAAACAGTTTATCTCGATGAGAGAAATCCCTCAGGGTATTATGAACGCCAAGTAACAATAAAGCCAAAAGAACGCTATTGTGTGGCGCCACTTGCCTAGAGCAGCAAAAAACAAAATGCTCCAAAATGACCAATTTAAAAAGCCAAAAGAGGGAACTGTCAGAGAGTTAGAGATCTGATAGAGATGAAGAGAAAGTGGCAACTGTTCTGCATCCCGAGTATGGAAACATGCTTCTAGTTTGGAATAGATTATGCAGAATAATGTTTACACCTGAGGGGAGTGGGGAAACTGGAGACAAAGACAATATTCACAAGTCTCGAAACACCTGGGAAATCAGCTTCACACAAACGCACACACACACGGTAACAGAAGGCTTGATAACTTGCAGTCCAGTTTCTGTACAGCTACTCCTGCCCTGCTCTATTCTATTCTGCGGATGTGAGCTATAGTGTTTTTAATAACTAGCTACGTGTGGAAGAAAGGGCCACTGTTGAACAGCGCAGAACAGAAATGATTGGTTATCAAAGGGAAGTGTATAGTTGAGGAATGTGTGTACTGTGGCACCTGTGCGTCCCGTCTTTATTAAATCGGTATTGTGTGTCCCAGGAATCAGAGCGACGAGGTGCTGAACACATTTCAGGCATTCAACAGTTAGACGACGCCTTACTGATTTTATCATCTACTCCCATCTTCTTATACACAGGGCCAATCTCTCATGGCTTCAATTCCTATTTCCTCTTTCTTTTATTTATATATATATATATATATTTATTTATTTATTTATTTGAGAGACAGAAATCTGAAGGCAGTCTCCACCAGAGAGTGTCCATCTATTTTGGCAATTA
>JAVQJF010047360.1:0-20881 GCA_036023855.1 Gadopsis marmoratus
AAAGATATCAAAAACCGTTGAATACGAGTTTATATAATACAGTTTAAGCTTGAAATGGAGTCTGTAGCTCACGTCTCACACACGAGGAGTCGGCCAAAATACCTGTCGACAGGTGCAGAAGTCTCATTGAGAGTTACAGACATCGCTTGATTGCAGTGATTGCCTCAAAAGGTTGTGCAACAAAATATTAAGTTAAGGGTGCCATCATTTTTGTCCAGGCCAGTTTCATTACTTTGTTTTTTAAACTGATTCTGTTGAACCAAAATTCAAAAGCAATGTCTGATATTCATTAATTGATTTTCAGTAAAGTGTTAAGTGTGCAACCCTAAAAATAATTAACCTTATAATTAATTACCTTGATTCCTCAAGTGTTTTATTTACAGGTTAAAAGCACACTTCTACCTCAAAACATCAGCAGCATGAAAAACTGTTGAATTTTGTATCTAAAGGGAGCAAATGTGATGAAAAAAATGACGACTTGCTTTTTTGTTGCCGTATTGCATTCTGGTCCATTATTCACTGCTGGTGATGAATGCTTTTCTCGGATTTCTCCCTGTATGGTTGTTAAACATTTGTGCAAAATATCAGAACTAAAAGGCCTCGCTCTTACAGTATTCTGAGGGACTGACAACAAAACCTGCAGTTGCTGTATTAGACATTTTGGAACTTTTCCTTTCTGCAATAAACTGCATTGTAGTTTGCTGGACATATCTTGATATATACACTTTACATGCTACGTTTGGCTGGTTATTCACAGGGGCTAACAACAAATATGCATTTAAAATAAAAGATGGACCCAGACATGCAATGTGAATCAGCTCTAGTTCTTTATTGGACAGCAGTGAGGTGTTTCAGTGTGGATTTCTGATTTAAATGAAGGTTGGAAAAAAAGGTTTTGACTGGAATCGACAAGAAGGTCGATTACACCTTAATTAAAAAGGACCATTTCAGTGCTAAAACCAGGCAGAAGACTTGCTGAGATATGTTAAGAATAAATGGCCTAAAAGTTTGATAGGAGGCATGTTTATAGATCGCAAGGACATCAGGATCGAGGCTGCTTTGTTGTTACACTTTAACTGAGTAAGAGAGTCAATGAAGACTGGAGGATCTTTACTGACCAGGCAGATTAACAATAGCTGGGTCTCCGACATGTTGTGAAAGTTTGGCAATCAGCCCATCGTAACAGCATCCACATAATTCAATTTACCAGTAGATAATAAACTATTACAAATAAAAGGTCTTTTTGGCTTTAATTGGAAAACTCTTGAAATAATGACTTCAAATGTCAGAATGTTATAATGATCCAAAGCAAAGGGCAATCCTCACATGAAAATAAGGTCTGAAACCAACTAGGGGAACTGATTATCATACTTTGACTCTGGTCATGTAACAGTTAGCCAAACAAATGTATTTCAGGCTATGATTCAGAACCTTCAAAAGACAATAAAGGCAGAGCCAGATCTTTTAAAATACAAGTAACCGTTCTCAAACTCTTTCATAGTCATGCCAGTAAAATGTCATCCAGTACAAATACAGTAGCCGAGTATTCAAGTATTTCATGTCATAAAACATACTGCAATGTTTTATACGGCTGCAATGCCCATGACACACCAGGAAATAGAATCGTTGAATGGATGAGAAAAGATCTTGAGCCGCACAGTGGTGCAAAAATAAAAGTACGGTTTGTCCAGAATGTGACATTAAGGGAAAGGTCATGTTGTTACCTAAATCAAAAAGGATTTATCCTCTGTAAAGTGGTCATTTTGGACATCTTAGACTCAGCTATTCTAGTTCAGCTCTACATTTTCAGACATGGTTACTCAAAGGGTTTTGTTCCAACTTTCATCAATGTAACCTATAGGTTGGTCCGAATCCAAGGATGGCCAGGCTCTTCAAACACCAGAGGATAATTAGACACCATTCAAAATGAGGTCAACCCAAGCACATCCAATTAGAGAGATGAACCCCAACACTGGCAGCAAGGTGTGGCACCAACTCAAAAGTATATAATAGAAGAGTAACACACCCGAAGGGTTGTAGTAAAGTGCTGATCTCTGGAAGTATGGACTTGAGTAGTGACACATTTTTTCCTACCAATTAAAGAGCAATCACTGTTGAAACCACTCGAGAATTAGATATATTGACAGACAGACCCAAAAATCAGCGGCAATACAACCTACCTGACCCAATTAGTGTTGTAGTCTGTAATGTATTTCTTGGTGATTCCTGTTAATTTTGACATCCTTCCTGTCTGTTCAGTACCTGCCCTTGTGTTTCTTGATTTGATACATCTGTCCACAGTGTTCACCTGCTCCCTTATACCCTGGTCTATTTATACTGGTTCCTAGTCAGTTCATTGTTTGTCATGGTGTCAGATTGTCAGTCATTGTTTTCATAGTTCCTTGCGTTCCATTGCATTCTGTTGCTGCCGCCTTTGCATTCTAGTAGCATTCTCATTGCATGCGGTTTGTAGCACTGTTATTTCCCTCGTATGTATTTCTGCTGGGACTGCTTACCCTGAGTTTACTTTCTATGTTCCTGTTTTGCCCCTCTTGTTTTTGTCTCCGGACCTGGACTTGCCTGCCTAATTACCTGTGCCAGCCTTATCTGTTTGGAAAATCACTTGTTACTATTAAATTGCTAACCAGCTCAGGTCTTCCTGTGCTCTCTGCATTTTGGGTCATGTCCCTGCTGCCTACACTCTCCACCATAACAATTAGACTGAATATAACTTGGATACAGCCTCACTGAGGTCCCAAGTAAGGTCTCGGATATTAGGAGCTGAGTGGATCCCTGAAGACATCTAGTTTACATATATAGGCGCTATGACTCAATGTTTTGAGCTGATTATAAACAAAGTCAAAGGGTCAGTTCTCTGGTAATCCATCAAATGGCTGTTGGGGATTTCCAAGATCTGAGCACCCTTTTATCAGTCTGAGGAAAGTCATGTATGAATGAAGTACCAGCATCTGAAGTTTGAAATATTTCATTGTGGACAGGAGGATACGAAAACACAAACTGATAATCGCCATTAGAAGAATTTTAAATGTAAAAAACAACACTGGGACGGAGGATGGTCTGAGTAATGAGGTTGACAATCTGGGTTCCAATGTAGGATGAGAAATTAGGTCAGCCCCCTTCTGGACAAACTAACTTTATTCAATGCATCACAGACGTTCCCACAATGTAAGCAATCATGTTACAAACTATAACAAATATGCATATATCTTAGCAAATAGCTGAGCTTTGTTTCCCGCTATCAGTGCACTTTGGGGGATTAGATGGGGGATTTCTTTTTCCGTCTAAGGCTGGATCACAGGCTGCCTTTCCTAAACTGGCTTTCATTAAAGTACACTGGTACATTATTCGGGTGAGAATGTGAGAGTAGACGCTGAAATCTATTTTACATTTCAAACCATCTGTTGGTTGTGAATCACTGACTGACTAGGAGAGACTGGTCCCAGTGTCCAGCCAAAGACACCGCCAGAGCCCTCTCCTTCTCGCTCAGTGCTATCGACACTAATTGGAACACCACATTTTTCCTGCCATTTCAACAGCATCACAATTTATGCAATCATGCAAATGAAATATGATATTGAGCTCAGTGCACAACATGATTGCAAACAGCATACATACATTTTGAATAATCACTGACCCAATCAGCCACAGAGACTGCAGCACAGCTTCTACTACACATTTAATCATGGACAGTTTGTTTGCCATAACAGATACACCATCAACGTCTCCATTTTTTAAAAAAAGAACCTGGTACTTGCTGCATCTTTGGATGTGGTTGCTCTGTGGAGCCATATGGGTTACAGGGCCATGAAACCAGCGCAAGGGTGGGCAAAGGGTTAAATAGGTCACAACCCAAGCATCCTCTCCAACATTGGCAGGTCCAGTTTACCGAAATGGATTAGCCTGCCGTTTCCGACACTATATGGCTGCTGTGCCTCAACCCTGGAAGCCGTAGGGAGAGCAGCTTGGAGTAGGAGGTGTGTGTGTGTGTGTGTGTGTGTGTGTGTGTGTGTGTGAGTGCAGCAAGTAAAAAGAGGGGTAGTGTATCCTCTACGGCCTCCAGCCCTGAATCTTGGACAGCTTCACCTCGGCAGAGTCAGCCAAGCTACCCTGGCTTCATTCATACTGAGCCAGTGGTACACCGAGCCAAGCACTCTAGAAAATAACCCCCCCACCCCCCCCCACACACACACACACACCAGAGAAAGACAGCTGCTTGTTTGGGATTCAAGCTGCCGGTGTTTGTGCCAGTATCTTTAAATTTGAATATTTTGATGCCAGAAAAGTAAAAAAGGCTCAGTGTTTCTCACTAACAATGTATTTCCACACAGGTTAGAACAGCATTGGACCATCATTGGACAACAAAACTGTCTCTCATCTCATACATACTGCGGTTGAATAAAGTTAAATGACATTAAATTGACAAAAGAAAGTTTCAAATAATGAATACATTGTTCATTGCAGGGTTTCCTGGTAGATTTTATGCAATTGCAGCCAAGTAGGAAAAAAAACACACCAAAAAAAACACACACACACACAGAGGCACATATCAACCAACTACTCACAAAAAAGAAAGTTCCCCAGATAGTTTTCTCTTTCTTGCTCTCCTCTCGCTGTATCCCACTCCTCCCTCTCTCTAGTTCTACTCTCTAACAATTATGCCTCTGCTAAGAGCTGAGTGCGCTACAAGAACATGGAACAAGTGGAACCAAATATTGACTCCTTTTCAGAGCGCAGAGGAGCAAGTGATCAAGGCAAAGTCATTTTCTCACCCTCAACAGGGTAAACATTATGTTAGTAGTTCAACACTGTTATCTACCTATTATCACTTATGGCCTATTTTGCTATAATTCTGAGATAGTGGGGGTGATGTGCCCTTCGGGGGTCCTCGCACTATGACACACCTGACACATTAAGCACCAGTTGTTGGGCTTACACAACACTGGATGTTATTGGAAACAGTTGAAGTGTTGTAAAAACATAATAATAATAATAATAATATAAAAATCCTACACAGCGCGTTCAAATGTGCCCAGGACGAGCCAGACCATATGCTGCCTGGGACAAAATGAAATGTGGAGTAATTATGTCGAGGAGGCTCCCAGGAGTGTTCCGTCTCAGCATCCCAGCAAAAATGCTGTGACACCCAAAGGTGTGGCGCTGCGTGGCGGCTTTGCTCACACTAACTAATTAAACAAAGCGCGTGCGTGCGTGCGCAAGGAGAGGACAAAGAAGACGTCTCTGAACTTGAGTAGCCCCGATTAACTTGCCGGGGGGGGGGGGTGGAGAAGAAGAAGAAGAAAAAAGGTCTGCGTGCGTGCAATTACCTCGAAAAAGGAAGGCTTTGGTGCTGTTGTGAAGCCCCGCCACTTGGGTAATTCCATAGGTGGCATTTGCCAGGTCAAGTTCATTGATGATATCAATTTGGTAGTCTTGGTCTGAGCCGAGAGCCGAAGCTGTGGGAGAGAAATGAAGGTTAGATGCCGTGATGCGGTGTCGTTCACATCTCGAGGATTAGACCGGACAGAGGGATTTTTTTGTTTTGTTTTGGTTTTTTTTAACTAAAATCCTAATTCGTTTTACAACGTGGCCACCACTGCCTTGTTCCAACTGCTTAAAATGGCTGGTTGAGGGGGAAAAAGTAACGCAGTTTTAATCTAGACGCGGAGGTGACTGCTGATGCTGCCCACTAAAAAAAAAAAAAAAAATGCACCGTTTCTGACCATCAGCCAACACCGGTGTTCTGCACGGGGCTGTAAGGTGCCATCTCTTCTTACCTCCTCTACATCCATTATTTTTTTTCTCCCCATACCCCCCCAAACAGTAACTCTACAAACAGCGGGTGATTTAAAAACAAAAAAACCCCAATGAGCTGCAGTCCAGACGCACTACACCAACAGAAATCGGACATGCTTTTGCGCTCAAGGTGGGAACCGAGGAGCGCAAAAAAGGCGTTAAAGGAGCGCGTGTTGGGCGCAACTAAATTCCTCATTTGTCGGATCGCGGGCCGGCACGCGGCTTTGCACTCACCCGGTCTGGTGAAAAAGAAAAGGGATAACAAAGCCACGTGAATATCCATTTGCTGTTTGGAGTTGCGCCGCACAGAGTCCTCAGCCGTGCGCTCCGCCGCGTATCCGCACTAACCCGCTCCGGTCCGCCTGGCTCTGTGTGCGCCGCTCGCACTTCGGGGCTGGATGTGGAGGAGCGGAGGACCGGTCCACAACACCAGGAGGAGCAGGGGGTTCCCTTCCTTCAAAACCGGATTAGTTTATGGTGTTTTCGTGCGTCCGATCGGTCGCTGCGTGGCATCAACAGTGGCACACATTAGCGTTTATTCAGGGCATGCTTTAAACTGGACTGCTGACGGAACATTTGGGAATATTCTCAACCGTCGATCTGTAAAGTCCCCCCTCACACGTTCAGTGAGACCACTCCAATTTTGAAGGTGAGAAAAAAGGCTTTTCAAAGCAAAGTCGGTGTGTGGAGCAGCATATGGGAATTCTCTGTAATAGATAGGTGGGCTGCTTTTATTTTTCACAACACAGATTATTCAACTCTCACGGGACAAATTAACAACATTGCTGCTGAGAAAGTAGAGCAGATGGTATTAATTGTATGAAGATGCTGTAGGCTGCAGAATATTTGCTCTGTATGCCTGCCTCTCATCTTTGCTTCATACAGTATCCCCCCATCACTTCCTCCATGAGCTCCTAAATGGACCTCTCTTCCCCCCCCCCCCTCCTCCTTGCGTCAGAGAATCCCTGGGATTTATAAGCCCTGCTGCTCCAGTCCTCTTTCCTCTGGGGTTTGTCCTTATTGAGGACCATTAATAACACCCTTCTCCGGCCTGCCTCTAATTTGTGTACATTGTCAGGTTGTCTGGGTTACCTGCATCAACACACACTGGTGAGGAAGAGAACAGTGGTGTCTGCTTAGCAACTATGGCAGTAACACAATGTGCGCCGCCTGTGCAGCTGTGTTCTACACCAGGGATGGTGTAATGTCTGCTTTGGGATGCAGGTCACTGTTATACCCTCCCAAATTAGACTGTAAACAATAGCAGCATTCGGCAAGCCTATCCACTGATCCAGAACTGAAGGAAAAAATTTGAAGGGTCGAAAAAACATTATTTGAAATTACAGGTTGCAGAGCAGTGAGGAGAAAGGGGAGGGAAGGAGAATTTAAATTGTTTTTGGACAGGCGCTGAGGTTTACAGGCAACATAATTCCTGCCTTTCAGGCTGTTTTCTGGCTTTTAATAAGTTTTATAAAAGCAATTAAGCATCTCACAATTTAGTTAGAATAATAATAATAATAATCTTTATTTATAGAGCGCTTTTGTAAAACCAAGTTACAAAGTGCTTCACACAGGCAAAAAAACACAAACACAAAACGCAAAAAGATAGTACGAATCAAGAACTATGAGTAAAAGCTGTCCGATAAAAGTATGTTTTAAGAAACAATTTTAAATGAGGTCACTGAGTCTCCCAACCAGATGTCCTCAGGCAGCGCGTTCCAGAGCATTGGGGCTCTGACTACAAATGCTCTATCACCTCTAGTTTTCAGCCGAGCTTCAGGAACAGATAAAATACCTTTTTATGAGGATCTTAGACTCCACGCTGACTTGTATGTGACTAGGAGGTCAGATATGTATGAAGGAGAGAGGCCATGGACAGCCTTAAAAATCAACAGTAAAATCTTAAAGTCTATTCTAAAGGATACAGGGAGCCAGTGCAATGAGGATAAAACAGGCGTAACGTGGTAATTTCTTCTGGAAAAGCCTGGCAGCTGAGTTCTGTACAGTCTGGAGTCGATTAATAGAGTTTTGGTTGAGGCAGGTGAACAGACTATTGCAATAGTCTAGTCGTGAGGAGATGAAGGCATGTAAAATGGTCTCTGTGTCCATGAAATATAAAATGAATCGGATTTTGGCTACATTTCTAAGGTGATAAAAACAAGACTGCACAAGTTATGTTGTGTGCTGCTCAAAGCTTAGGTTACTATCAAACCAAACACCAAGATTCTTAGCAACAGGCTTGATATATTCCAACAGATGTTGCCAACAGAACCAGCAGATGGCAGGATTTGTTTTGTAATGTTTTTTGGGCCAATTACAATGACCTCTGTTTTGCTAGAGTTGAGCTGCAGAACATTTGGCGACATCCAGTTTTTCACATTGCGTAGGCAGTCATGTAGTGAATTCAGCATGTCAGGATCAGTGGCTCTAACAGGCAAATATATCTGAGTGTCATCCGCATAGCAGTGAAAAGAAACACCATGTCTTCGTCTCTCTCTCTCTCTCTCTCTTTCTCTCTCTGGATTTTCGGGATCTGGTTCTGCGGAGTCTGGATGCGCACGGGTCTGGTCAAGTGGATGCAGACCACCTGCTGCTGCTACTGTTATTATTAGTGTAGCTGTTGTTGTACTGCTAATACTATTGGTTGTTTATTTTAACACCAGTAACATTGCAACTGCAATTGCTTTACGTATGTGGAATTGTACTGTGCTACTGTGTGTTCTCTTTCATCTCGCTCTTGCTCTGCCCCCCCCATCTTTTCTCTCTCTACCCAACCGGTCGAGGCAGATAACCATACCATACTTCACAGATGACTTGTAGTTATTGATGGAGACACAGAATTTCATGTTTAACAGGTATGACGAGAACCATTGTAAGGCTGTACCAGATATTCCTACCCAGTGACTCAGCCTGTCTAACAGAATGTCATGATCCACTGTATCAAAGGCAGCGCTAAGGTCTAGAAGAACTGAGCACATGCCATCATCAGCAGCCATCAAAAGCTCATTATTAACCCTGAGCAGGGTGGTCTCAGTGAAGTGATGCTTTCGAAACCCAGATTGAAACTTTTAAAAAATTGTTTTCCCCTGATAAAAGCAATTGCTTAGATAAATATTTTTCTAAGATTTTAGAAATAAAAGGTAGTTTTGAGATTGGTCTGTAATTTTGAAGGAGGGTGGGATCCAGCCCAGGCTTCTTTAAAAGAGGTGGCACTCATGCGGTTTTAAAGTAATCCGGAACACAACCATGAGATAAAGAACTGTTATAAAGTGACAACAGACACTTTTTAATAGATTCTATGATTTTAAGGAGAAATGTCATTGGTATTATATCAAGCAGACCGGAAGACACTTTCATGTGAGATGCTATTTGTAAAATATCCAACAAAGACATAGGAGAAAAGTGATTTCAAGTATTCTGCACTTGGTGGTGTATCTTAGAGAATATACCGGTAGGGGTAACAGATGCTCTGATGGACTCTATTTTTTAATGAAATATATCAAAAACCTTTCATAATCTGCATCACTTTCCGCTATGGCTCGAATTTACTAGTTGATCAACTGTCCTAAATAAGACTCTGGGGTCATTCTGATGGGCAGAGATTAGTTGGGAGAAATATTGCGCTCTTGTATTCTTTACGTCTATGTTAAGATGGGACTAAAGTAGTTTGTATGCCAAATGTTGGTTTTCTTGAATTTGTCACCCATCTGTATGTAACCTAGACATCTCAAAACGCTCACTTTTCATACAAATCAGGCCCTTTTGTAACCTAGATACCTAGATGTCTTTTGACCAAAATCAACATCTAAACCAAATTATGTTATATCAGTGCTTGTTGGGATACTAATGCACTGATTGGACAGTTGTCTACACCTATGCCCACTGCATCAGGGCTGTACCAAACAACAGTGAACAAAGAGTGAGAAAGAAAGAAACCGAATGAGAGAGAGAGAAAAAGCATGACTGACAACGATATAAACATCAACAGGATTAGCTCTCTAAAACGTAGTCCCATTCTCTAGATTGTAGGATTGCAGTGTGGCCCAGCTGTTTTCAATCTGTGCTTGTCAACACATTACATTGACCGCCAGCGTCCTGCGGTCACACACCGTGAGGTCACCAGGAGGGGTGCGGCCAACAGACCCCTTCTTATCAGGGAACAAGCGAGCGAGACACCCAATTGCACACAAACAGGAGTGACCTCAAAAACAGCACTCGGAAAGCTCATTCACTATGGGTCTTAGCTGCCTGACGCAGATGGAGGCCAAAGTTTAGCATTTCTCTGAGCAGAACAGGAGTCGTATTAAACCCACAGGAGCAGAGATGGTTCTCAGCCACTGATGAGATGAATGACACTGGCAGTGCTTCTACTTTAAACGATGGACCTCCTAATACTGTATGTTACATCCTACTAACTCCTACCTTTGTAGTTATTTGACACATCAGCCTGATCATGTTTGTTATTATAGTAATAGAACAAGCAATAAGCCCTGATATACTCTGATATTTCTAGGAACCGAGCAGCAGCATTCAGCGTCAACGTGTATATACTGTATATGGCTATATGTACAGATCTGATGACTTCAATTCAATTCGTAGCTCCTGAGAGCAACTCTTTTAGAAGTAAAAACTTCATCTTCAGCAAGACAATTATTTTCAGATTTAATCAAGTTTTCTAAAAAACAAATCATATCCGTTCAGGTCACTTATAGGCATAGTGCATAGTGCAAAACATATGCATTTTGAGAACACCATAGACACCCATAAATAATCAGATGTAATACTTCAATTCTTTCACATGTATAAAAGTCATCAGAATGCACTGAGTGCCACAGATACAGGCACATGATCCTGTAACATCTACAAAACACCAGTGCCTGGAGATCATATTTCTCCAATATTAGTTTCTCTACACTGGCTACTTTTAAAATGCAGAAAAGATTTTAAAATCCTTCTCCTCACCTATAAAGCCCTTAATGGTCAGGCACCATCATATCTTAAAGAGCTCATAGTACCCTATTACCCCACTAGAGCACTGCACTCCTAGAATGCAGGGCTCCTTGTGGTTCCTAGAGTCTCTAAAAGTAAAATGGAGCCAGAGCCTTCAGCTATCAAGCTCCTCTCCTGTGGAACCAGCTCCCAGTCTGTGTACAGGTGACAGACACCCTCCTCACATTTAAGAGTAGGCTTAAGACTTTCCTCTTTGATAAAGCTTATAGCAGGGCTGACTCAGGTGAGCCATGAGCCACCCCTTAGTTAGGGAAACTTCCCATGGTGCACTGAGCTCTTCTCTCCTCCTCTCACTCTCCATCTGTATGCATTCTTATGCCATTAATGCTTGTTACTAACTCAACTGCATCCCTTTCTCTCCCGTCTCTCTCTCCTTCTGCTGCTGTCTGAGTGTTTTTCTGCCTCCGGAGATGTAGAGTCTGGATCTGTGGAGTCTGGATCGGTGGATGTGGACCGCCTGCCGCCCCCCTGCTCTAGCTCAACAGCCGCTGCTGCTATTATTGTTACTTCTTGTTTTTGCTGACCTCCAGTGGTTTAACATCTTGCTGGAGTGATGCAGAGGTGTGCTCCAGAGTGTGATAGTACACTGCGACTTTTGGGTGGTTACAGGTGCAAACTTCAGTGGGAAGTGCAGGCAGCAGAGAAAGGACAAAAACACAGATGGAACAGGGAGAGCTATGCTGTTCAATTATTTATTTTTAATTACTGAGATTACATGCAGTAACAGGTAGGTAGGTAGGCTGGCAGGTTGACAGTTAACAGGCAGGTCCAGCTCAAAGGAACATACACAAGGCAAGACAGCTGCATAGTAACTGGACACATGACAATCAGGATAAACCAACACTGGAACAAAGGAAGTGGACCAGTATATTTAGGGACTGGCTGACGAGGGAATGAGGTGCGGGTGGGGAGATGGGTGGGCAAGCTCAGGTGAGGGCAATGGCAAGATCTGGAATGACAGGAGAAAGTCTGAGGGCATTGGGGAAATAGTGGCAAATAATACAGAAGGGCCTGGGAACACGGAACTGCAGAGGAGAGGAAGGACTGGGATACAGACACCCAACCACACATTGCAGTGCTGCTGGTTGTGATCAGAGGTGAAAGAAATTGAAACTTGCAACCAGAGACAGCAGTGAAACACTGCTTTTTAGCAAGTATTGTTTAAGTTGAATTTCTTCTTCTTCATCTTCATCTTTTTTTTTTTTTTACAAGGTTGGATTTGGCAATGTTAAGGAGGTACTATAGATACTACAATACTACCTGCAATCATTTGCCAGAAGAAATGTGTCTTATTTTATCTCTTCTTCTAACTCACCTCAAGCATATACTGAAGTGTTTTTTTCTGTTTTTCTTGTGTGTTAATTTTATTAATCCTGATTTTTAAAAAAGCTCCTATTTTAGACATATTATATATGAGTCATACAGTCTGGAAATTAATGAGTAAGTAATAAAATGCAATTAGCAAAGAAACTCATAATGGACAGACTGGTGAATAATTCTGCATCTAGCAGTAAATGATAACCTGTGGCCATGAAATGACTGATTTGATTGACAGGTTACCATAAAAATCATATGTGGAACCTCAAGCAATGTCCAGGCCAATAATTTAACCGTCAAATCATCCTGCAAGGTGTATTAAACTGCTGGTAGGCACAGCAACAGTACTTATGATTTGTGCTGTGTTACCAGTTTGCTTTCACAGATAAGAGGGATCATGTATATTTTGCAAGTGGTAAGTGACAATTTTTTAAGATCAATAATATTATTTTTTTGTATCGGCACATGACTAATAACAAACTTGTGGAAGAATCTCAATAGCACTTTGCATTGTGGCATTTGCCACCAGAATAATTATAGATATTTACAGTGTTTTAATTATAATCAATTAATAATAATAGAACATAAAATGGAATAGAGGTAATTTAATTATTAATTGGTAAATATTAATAGTTTTACTTTGAGTTTATTATTATTATATTATATTATATATTATATATTATATATTATATATTATATATTATTATTGCATCATTTTAATTTACTTAATTAATTTCTAATAATGGAGAAATCATTATAATAAATAAAGCAGCAAGATTATTAATACATTCCAACTAAACACTGTAAAATCTATAATTATTCCGTGGCATACTCCAGGCACCACACACCTCTGCCTTGTGAGGTTAGTATTTCATGACACCTTGTCATGTCATGGACTCAACGACAAAATCAAATTAACACAATGAGGAGCTGTGATTAGAAAGCTGCTAAAACTATAAAACTAAATTACTGTAGTTAGAGAGTTTGGGGACTGTTGAATCTCTGATCAAAAAGCTGCTGCAGCTCATATTCTGTCTATCTGTTTTCAACAGATGAAATCTCTTTGCATAAGATAACCCTGGCAGACATGAAGGAGACGCATACTCTGTATAATGAAGAATTAAGCTTCTGATTACCAGCGGTTGTTGAATGAGGGCCTGAATATTACAGCCCAGGGAAAAGAGCCACGCAGCAGAGTGCCGCTGTGTCTGCTGAAACCCCGTAATTACACATTAATCACAGCATTAAAGCGCTCACCACCATAATGTATAGGATTTGTAGTTCTCCGGCTGTCTGGTGGATGTGACATCATGTGCACCATTGGTCTGTGTGCCAGACCTCTTTGTTAATCTCTGCTACTGTACATCACTACCTTCATCTGGTAAGATGCGGGGTTCAATAAATTTGCTGTTCTGCCAGACATGGCTGTACACAGCTTCATTTTCACTTTGACTCCTCAATAAATCATTGTTTTATACTTTAGTAATATACTGGACAAAAACGCAAAGATATGTCAGTGACAACACCATCATCAGTTATATTAACAAATAAAATCATTATATAAAGGGCTAGAGTTGACTAGGAATTGGCTAAAAGAGACACAGGGCACGGTACAGGAGGAGATGTCCTTGATGTTTATTTTCTATTAGATAATTGTATAACCAAGAAATGGCATAGGACACCACAGAAGATGGGGGAAACTACATGAACACAGAAAGAGCAAGACAACTCAAGAACCAAAACCCCAGACACTCTTAGTGGTGCTGAAATCAGGGCCTTCTTACTGTGATCTCTTTCATCCAGTCAAGACTTAATGAAAAACTCTGTTATTAGTGATAGAAATTGTTGGCTTAGTCTGGATTGAGGACCAAAAAAGAGAGAAAATATGTGTTTTCAGAGCTGTCCATGTAAATCTGGGCATGGCATTCTGCACAGACTGAGGATTTTAACCTTAAAAGAACCAAGGAATGAGGTTGGCAGTTCACATCCTGGCTTTGAATGCTTTCCCTCTGAAGTGGTTAAAATTGCAGGCTGGAGGTGAAGCTTCAGTAAACTGTGTGTTGTTCAATTCAGCTGCTCTGGAGAGTTTTATGTCCAGTCTGGCTTCAATAGGTCGAGTGGAGTGGGTGGAAACTATGAGAGGGTTATGAGTCTGCACTATCAGAGTCTTATAAAGCCAGGGGCAGCGCCAGAGGGACTCCTTAATGGTACACTGGGGAATCAATGATTTAACTTTGTTTTATCAGTTACAGTTGGAGTCTCATTGACTGTCATTTCTGTAGTAACATGATTAATGTGTTTCTCAGATGTACCTGCAAAAACAAACAAGGTGACATCGTGATGCCACAAACTACAAAGTGCTGGATACTATTCAATATGATAGTGATGGAGCTGCAACTGTTGCACAAAAGACCATTTTCGGGCTATGTGTATTTTCAGAACCACAATTTTAAAGATGGTTCCATTAAATAACAAGGGATGAAATGGTGAAATGGAGGATTTTCTTCTTTCACTCTAACCTGTTGTGAGAGCAGAATAAGTTACAGATTAAATGGCCACCACCACTGTAGGCCTGTGCACGGTTCACAAAAACTGTGGCCAGCAGGCAATTATCAGGTCGCACAGAAAACTTTCAGCTCTGGACATGATGGCTATGAATTGTCCCTACAAGTGTGGTGGTTTGATTCCTTTGACAAATATAGCAGCACTTATCTCAAGCATGACCCACTTTTGCTCTCAACTTTCTTTAGGCAGAGGTAAACACACTGGCTAAAATAGCAGCATCTCTCTTGCAGAAGGCAGCAGTGTGATTGGAATGACAACCTACTGCTGTATCACTGAGATCAGATCTGTCAAACTGCAGACGAAAGCTTTCTAATATGAGTAAATTCAAAAACCTGCAACAAACAACTAAGAGTGCAATAATGCTTATATAATATTATGGATCCCTCATGATTAACGCACATCAGACTGGTAAACCTGCATAATCATGCTTTATTAAGTGTGGAAGTTTTAAAAGGACCATGCCAATGTTTTTGCCCAGCTATATGTCCAATCCATGACCGGCTAGCCTCCAGTTTGCCTCTCCTGAGCCAGAAACCCCAATGTCAGCCTTTTTTAAGTTCCTGAGGTATCGTATATACTGACACCCAGCGGTCACCCTTTTAGGGTTTTCGCCTGGCCATATTTACGGGTTCCTGTGGAAGCCACAGAAGATGCAGTGCCTCCTGCTTCCATGGCTACCCCGGCTCACCAGCCAGACTCCCTTCCTGATCTCCAGCTTCGCTGCCAACTTCCAGTGCGGTCCTGTCTTCGTCCCCGGTCGCCCTCCAGAGTGACTCCCTCTACGCTGCCGGCCTCCCGGTCACCCTCCAGAATGGCACTGGGTGTAAAACAGTGGTTCTTATGAAAATAACTTACTCTTCTATGGGACTAGCATCAAAAGCTGCTTTTTACTAGTCATGTGTAAGATTAAACATTTTCTACTTTGTAGATGTGCTGAAAAGTTTCGAAATGATGGCACATCTTCCAGGTTTTGCCATTTATCCACTGGGGAAAAAGCAACAAAACTATCTTACTTGAAAAAGTATTTTTCTTTGAGTGTTTTCTCAGGGGTTTGCCTCAAATCACTGTGTCATGTCATGTGTACAGGTAAACACTGGGGAGAAACATAGCTGCATGAGAAACATTTAAATTGTATTTTTTTTTGTACTGTCCAAAATCATAGAGAGACACTGACTCTCAACTCAATTCAGTTTTATTTATATTGTGCCATATCATAAAGTTATCTCATAGCACTTTTTCATATAGAGCAGGTCTAAACCGCCTCTATATACATATATACATACAATTCCCACCATGAGCGTGCACTAAGCAACAGTGGCAAGGAAAAACTCCCTTTTAACAGGCAGAAACCTCGAGCAGAACCATGTCTGGGTGGGTGGTCATCTGCCTCGACCGGTTAGAGTTTATTACTCCATCCAACTGTTTTGATTGCTGGTTGGTACATATTTACTCGATGCTCTCATGAAAACGCCACACTATTGTTTGAATGGACTCATTTGAAGGTTTTGCCTGTTTTCAGGCAGATAATGAGTTTAAAGCTTAATATTTTCTCTTGGAACAACATGACCACACACTAACATTTGATTTTTGCGTTCTATTTTTTTGCCAACAGCGGCCGAGCAGGATTATACTTTAAAAAGTACTGGGTTTCAAATCACTCGAAAAGGTAACGATACAAATGTTTAAAAAGCAAGGGCTGTTTATAAACCTCAAATCTCAGTTGCTGCTGCCAAAGTTGCTAGAAGGATGCGGTCCCTGAACTGAAACACAGCTATGGTCCTGCACAAACACAGTCAAGTGTTGTTTTTACACTTGGGTTATTGTAAGGATTATTACCGACTAAATATAATTTGATAATTTCTGAGCTTTAGAGGTGCTGGTAATGCAGTTGTTGCAAGCTAACTGTTTCACCACTTCCATTCTACATGCTAATCTAAGCTGGCTGTGTAGCTTCACATTTACCACACAGACACTTTTCTTTGGCTGTTCAATAACACCTAATCTGGAAACAAGACTAAGGAAGTTTATGAAGAATCTTATAATATGTAAAACAAGACATTAACTGTCTATTTGAAAGCCTATGAGGACTAAGAACCATTGAAATGTTAAAAATACACTAATAAAAGTGGAGCACATGTATTTATAAACCAGTAACTGCATAACACAGCTTTGATCTATTACGTTGCTTCCTAAATTTGTTGACTTAATCAGTTGCTAATAATGAAATCTGTAATGTGAAGACCAGAACCATTATACCTAATGTCGGTGTTGAAGATGAAATAGAGAAGTCAGTTTGTGTTATGTGTCATCTCCGGCATCATGGCCCATTGAATCAGTTTCACATATTGTGATATTATGCAAAGGGTTTTTTTATAACATATGGCATACTCTCTAAATTGATGTTTTATGGGAAACATTAAATGCAGACTTGATATTATAGGGTTCAAATTTTAACATGCAATTTACAAAAATTGAGTTCTGATTATTAGCCATTCAGATCAGTGCTATTAAAGCTGATTGAGCCTTGATGATGGAGTGCCTTACAGTAATACAGAGTGCAGACATTTCATTTCCATGGACCTAAATTAGCTACTTAGAAGCAGCAGGATGCCGCATGCTAAAGTAACACTCATCGGATTGCGTGGCCATACGGTCCACCAAGTTCGAGTGTTCGCACAACACAGAAGCTGTAGGGAAGAAAGAAAAAACATACAGGTAATAACACCTTTGCGTGTGCTGCAACATTATAGACAACAGTAGCGGGGAAGGATGTAGTGTTTTAACCTAATTCACTATACACTCAGCAAGAGTCCAGGCATTTTTTACTAATCCTGTGAGAGGCCAGTCTCTCTCTCATTGAAAGGCTGCATGTAGCCAGCCACATACCAAATTAATAATAGTGTAAATGAGCCATGTAGCACATCTTAACTGACATGTACAATAAAAACAGTTGATGAGAAGCTCCCATTTGCATCACTCAATATTCTGTTTCAGTCTATTTGCATCTATCAGTGTGTAGTATCAAACAAGTGCTGCACATTAACGCATGTGTACACATATTTACTTATTTGTGGCTATGTCCAATTAATTCCAGTTCAGTTTCCTAGAAGTTGTTTTTTTGGCTCTCCATTAGAAACAAAGATCCTATGAGTGAACTATGATTACTCTGCGACTCTACACAATGCCATTGTTGGAGAGATCCACTAATCTGTTTTCTTAAATGGCTTTTCTTTGCTGACCTGCATTTTGCAACTCCTTCAACACAGCAGTCATAGTAAAATAGCTTTATTGTGGGAGCAGATGAAGTTGGATGGGAATCAGAAAGGACTGGCAGGTCCTATATACTTCCTATACACCACCAAGCCCCTAGGAAGTGTGCCAGGCTTTGAGGTCAATTTGGCAAAGTGGCCAGACCGTCGTTATGCACACTGGCACAAAAACACCTTTCCCCATAGACTTGCATTGAAAGAGACACCTGTAAGTACATCAGCTTCAAAGTACAAACACCTAAATAGCCCTTATTTAAATCATAATGTCCTAAAAGTTGCAAAATTCACTAATAGCCGAGTCCAGAGTTCTAGAGCCACTGCCATTTATGTGAATGAGCCCGAGACCAAGCGGTTGGGAGGCAGGGTTAAAGGAAATGCTAGTGTGCTTTCTAAGAATGAATGGGGCCCTGCCTTCGATGCTTTATCCAGCTCTATTTATAAACAGTTACCACCTGCAACTCCTGACCACATGTGAGGATCGAAATGCAAACCAACTGATAAATAGATAGTTTTGCCTTTAGGCTCCAACACCCTTATCTGCATTTTTCACAGAATTACATGAAAGTGCATAATCTACTTTACATAGCCAGGTTGACATCCTTTTATAAGAACAGATGTACTGAGGAGTGCCATGCATTCATTATTGAACTGTTAGTTTTTCACCTAGCCTAGCTTCTGGCAAT
Source organism: Gadopsis marmoratus (assembly GCA_036023855.1). NCBI lineage: Eukaryota > Metazoa > Chordata > Actinopteri > Centrarchiformes > Percichthyidae > Gadopsis > Gadopsis marmoratus. The sequence goes on from JAVQJF010047360.1 coordinate 18,659, forward strand.
GTGAGTGAGTCTTGACTGCACATTCATGACACCAACAGGATTTCCTGACTCTTTGTCATGGATCAACTTCTCCCTTTAGACAAGTTCAGCTGTGAAGCAATGGCTATACTGTGAGCCCAGTTCTATTTGATATAAATCATTTAAAGTAAACTTTATGTCTCTTTCTTATTCGAAATCACCATTGCCCAAAAAAACAATTACAGCCTGATGGTGAGCAACGCTGAACACACAGATAATTTAGCAATTACAGGCTAAGCAGTAAGTGCTTTTTTCCGGAAGATTGGCATGCTTTATTATTATTCTGACAATAGGGCCCTTGCATAACCAGCCAGTGGTAGTGACTTCTGTTAGAACGAAAGATTAATGGATGATTCAGGAAGATAGTCCCAGGGGTCAGAGAGCTGCTCTGAAACTAAATGACCTCAGATGGCAAATGAAGCCAGACCACTCTTTCACATAAGCAAACCGTAGTGAGATAAATTGCCTTTTTCCCTCGTCATCTTATTATAAGTTCCTTTGGAATTAGTGCAGGTTCTTGGGTTAAAAAAATACATCCAAGAAAAAGAGAAGATAGAAAACTATGATTATTTTACAACTTTGCAGAAAGCCATTATTATTTCACTAGATTTGATGTAATGTCTATCTTTGAAATAGGCAGGTTAGACTTCCACTGATCTATTTTCTTAAATGGGTTTTCTTTGCTGGCCTGCATTTTTGTAACTCCGTACACACAGCAGTCATAGTTAAACACTTGTATTGTGGTAACAGATGAAGGGAGATGAATCACAAAGGACAGGCGAGTTTCTATTAGATTCATATATACTTGACTCTTCACACTCAGTCCTACACTTTCAATAACAAGGCACGTAATACCAGTCATGAATAAACTAATAGTGATGCCGGTAGTTCCATTTGAGAGTTTTATTTGTGGGAAATCAAAGAAATTGGATTCAAATGACACTTCACAAATGCAGCAGTTATGTCATCAACTGTAATGACAGCAGGTCATAGGGTTGACTTGAAAACAGACTACAACTCACACTTAGCTCTATAGGATGTAGCAGCACAGCTACACTGTAAGACTTAAAGGCATGTCTCATAAGCTGCAGAATACATGCACACATAATCACAGTGCTTCATTCTACATGTCCTCAAGCAAGAAAAGAATGCTTGGAAAACCTAATTTAATGTCATGGGAAAATAACACCAACCATCCAGTTCATACTGCTTCTGGCTGAGAGAGGCTTGATTCTTTTTAAAGTCAATTATTGTTTGGTGGCAATGCTAATTATAAAAGAAAGTGTTCACTGCTGGTCTGACTGCACTTGCTATTATTCTACTAATTGCCTTGATTCCATTTCTGACTAAATGGAGACAGGCTTAGCCTTTCACTACCAGAAACCTGTCTTTAGTTATGTTGTTAATTTTGTTTTACTTGTTTCATAAGAGTGGAAAAAATTGAGCCCTTTAAGTAATGCAACTTTACCAGTGTAGTACAGCACGTTGGCCCATCACGCAAGCAATGTTCTAACTGCAACTAATCCTAGCATTTACTAATATTCCCTGTATTAGTAGTATTTCATAACACTGCCACACATCAGGCAGTCAGAAATCCTGTGTGTAACAAAACAATGTTGATGTTCAGCGTGCTTATTACCCCACAGCACTGGAAATACTTCCTGCTAAAGTTTATGGCCCTGCAAACCCACGCAGGTTTATTCAGTTTTTCTGGCTGATTAGACATACGCACAGCTTGAAACTGGCTGGAAATGATGTGACCATGTGTGATGTCACCAAATTGCATGTGCTAATACAGGTATGGTCACATCATAGTTCAGTCCAGCAAACATCCGCTGCCTTCCCCATTCATGTCAAATGAAGCCCATATGTGTCACGACCCGGTGTGGATGGTAGAGTGGAAGGACCCATGCGCAGACAGCCAGTACGTAACACAGGATCTAATGCAGACATCACAGACGAGGGAGCACTTACAAAAAGCGATAAGGCATCCACGAATCCAAGGGAACAGAAAATCAAAACACGGCGATAACTCAACCACTAATAACATAGAACATGCTCACAGGAACTGGGGCGACAGACAACACTCTAACAGAGACTATGACGCCACAAGGACACAGAGACAGAAACCCACTAAATACACAAGACAATAACGAGGGGATAGAACACAGGTGACAACACTGAACGATCAGGGAGACAGGAAAC
>JAVQJF010047377.1:0-32051 GCA_036023855.1 Gadopsis marmoratus
CTGGCGACCAGTCCAGGGTGTTTCCTGCCTCTCGCCCAATGTTAGCTGGGATAGGCTCCAGCCCCCCCCTGCGACCCTTCGGGATAAGCAGTATGGATAATGAATGAATGAATGAATGGGATATATGGTATATAATATATGCCACTTTCACAGTTTAAAGAACAAATGTCTGAAGCTTCAATTTTGCTATTCTTAAAGCTTCATACGAGTACTGGGACAAATAATCTAAAGTTTTCCTAAGGGTGGCTCAAGAGGAAAAGCCTCTTTTTCACTTCATTCATTCAGCATAACATTGCGTTCATGTTAGCCATTATTTTGTTTTGCCCTAACCAATTAGCAAAGAGTGGCATTTCCACCATTTCCACGCCACAGATCCTGTAGTAGCAGTCGCTAGCAGCTAGCTAACATAATGCTTTTCATGACAATCAAACATTTTAAGTGTTGTTTTCTAATAATAACCTGTTCTCTTTAATATGCACCCAGTGTAATTTGATATTTTCTGTCTTGGGTCACACTTGGGTCAAAGAACACAGGTATCCTGTTCTACTGTGATTACTGAAGGACAACTTGTTTGTTACGAGGGGTGATAGAACAATCTGCTCTGTGTACTGATCCTTGGATATAACACCTATTACCTCAAGACAAAGATGATGTGGGCCGGGGTTGTTTCTGATATCCCTCCCTTGCTTTCTGCAGGATCTGTGAAATTATAAGTATGTGACTGTATCTGACCCTCTGGGTCAGAGTCCTCATATGCATTTTGGTGTATAATCTCTGTCCTTTCAGCTGAAATAGATAGACTCTGTGCGCTCTCTCTCTCTTTTGATTACCCTTTATTTGATTTATTTATTATTTTCCTTAATTAAATATGCAATAGACAACTGTCTGTTACATCATCATTTTATTTGCTCACTTCTTCCTAAGGGAAACCAAAATTTCCACAACTTACAACCTGCTTCAATCTCATTTTTGTTTGTCACCATTTCTCTTTTGCATTTTTTTTTGGATGGTAGTTAGCAATGTAGGAAGATGAAGTCCCAATTGTTCTGTTTGGCAGAAATAGCCATCAACACCAGCCTTGAATCGAAGAAATCAGAGATGTGGGTGATGATTCAGAGGTCTGGAAGCTGACTAGGAATCATCCTCTTAGGTCCATGAATATTCAGACTAAATTCCATATCAGTCTGGCCTGTAGTTGTCTGAACCAAAGTGGAAAACATCACCAGCAGGGCAAAAATATCACTGCCAGCACAACAAGATTTCTTTTTGCCACTGTAGATGTTTGCAGTGCACATTTATTTCCCAACAACCCTGATGCAGCATGAGGGTGTGAACTTGAATGCAGAGCATGATAGAGTGTAGCCACTCCTCCTTTCCATCCCCAGGCTGCACTCTCACCACACCCCCCTGAATGTACCCCACCCCTCGTTTCCTGTGGCTGGGGCTGAGGGGAACATTTGCACACCCTGATAAGCGGCTCTGAGAAAAGCCTATGCAGGCGGGTAATCAGCATGGATGCTAGCAATCAAGTGCAATCAAAAGCTCTCATCATGTTTATGTTGCGGTGGCCCTTTATGGTGTTTAAGTGAAGGGCAATTATATAGCATACCATAGTGTTTCACATCACCGGGTTAAGAGGGCACACATCTGGTAGAAGTTTTCAATTTCAGGTGAGATGGAAAGAAACTATGGCAAGGCCCGAAATTTAAACTTTAACCTCAAATGCATTGACAGATATGGCTTAGATAAAAGGAATACCTTTCTGTCAGTCAAACGTTGCAACTTCTTAATATGAGCATTGACTCTTACACCAGAACCTGTGTACTTGAAAGGCTTTGCACCCAACTGCAGATACTGTTAGGCAGCACTGTTTGAACATGGCTGAGAGCACTCGAATGCTTAACAGCTGTGTGGACGATTTAGCGCTATGTCGATCGTGTTACCGTGAGATGTGCAACAGGCATCAATCAAAACACAGAGCAGACAGAGGAGCGTGAGTGCAGGATGAGCGCTGTGGGACCAACACCACATATGTAAAACGTGATACAGAGAAACTGCAGTTACATATTTTTCCATGACAGCAGGAATACGTACAGTAACTGATCCTCTGAAGGTCGTTCATGCTTCTTAAAGAGGTGTGGTTGTTCCTTTGGGGTTACTAGTTTAAATCTAAACGCGTAAGAGTTAAATAAGCTCAACTTTCACCAGCAGTATGACGTGCAGTTTGCTTGCAGATGTGGAATTATAATGAATTCACTTAAAGATGCATCAAATTTTTTGCATTTACGGGAAGATTTAAAGAGAATAGATTCAGTGAGTGGTAATTAGAATTACATAATACCTTGATGGCATTAGCTGGTTTCCTGTCAAAGTTTGACTCTATGAAGACCTATTAAGTCTACAAATACATTTGAACTCATGCTTACTGTTTATGGCTACAGTATGCAGTCTATTATGGGGTGGGGGCTGGGGTAGTTTGGTTACTTTCATGTGTCGTGGGACTCTTTCTGTTTGCTCAGACACAGAGATAAATCTTTGCTTTACTTTCTAGTTTCCTCAATTAAAAAGTTCAAACAAGCAAGTCGTGGTCCCAGGCCACTGCGAATATGAAATGCAACCTAACAAAATTCAGTTCGGGTTTAATACTGACATTTGTTCAGGTAGAGCAAGTGACAGGAAATGCATTCAAACAGCGTGACAGGTCAAGCTCTACACTTGAACACATAATGTCACTGTGATGCCACATTTCCCCTTTTAAATGTCAAGCTAATTGTATCCATAGCACAGTAGCAGCATGAGTGGAGATGCATAATACCAGCTCTGTTGTCCTTACACTTGTAAATCCACCCAGCCTGAAAGATTACTACTAGATGAAAGCCTCTGTAGTACATCCTGATGTCACTTTTGTGATGTGACTTTTAAAATGGAGCCTCCCCCCAAGTGATGTTATAATTGCTTTATCTAGATCAGGCTACTTTAAATGACGCCTAATTGAGGGCCTTTCCTCATGTGGCTCCATGTGGTAATCAACCTGCCACGTTATCACCACATCTTAATAAAAACTAAAATGATTGAGCCACAACCCAGGACTTCCCATAGAAGGGGGGTTAAAGAGCAACTGCAAAAAAGCAACTGAAAAAAACATCCTGACCTAAACAACATGGGGAGTGAGCTCTCAATGCACAGGATGTAGAGAGACTGTAGGTTTGAGGTGTGTCGGTGAAGTTGAAAGGGGAGGAAAAAAAGAGAAAATGACTTGTCACGCAAACGACAGACAATGCCACATGAGCAGGCGGACCTTTGTGTGTATGATTTCATTAATGAGTCTTGTAAACCTTCAGTATTTAAAACATTTACACACTAAGCATGCAGCTGGCCTCCAGTAGAAACAAATAACAGTCATGTGACTTTCCGCTGTGTGTAATGAAATCCCTCTCGAAAATATTGATTTAAAGCAATTTATTGATTATATCAAAGAATCTCCAGCCGCCACATGAAACAGAACATATGTTGCATGTTCCCCACATGTTAGTTATCATAGGAGGCATGTTGATTACATAAGGGCTACACAGATGTACAGCATAGAGTCCATTTACTGTATATAGGAAACCACATGTTTGTTCTCTCCCCTGAAGTGACATCAGTGGAAAGACATGGTTAACTGCAAATGTAACAAGCCGTGTTTGGGTTGTATCATATTTGCAATTTTTGTTGATGGTGTGATTTTGTATATGTGTGGGTGTGCATAGCTAAACCCCCAGAATGGATAAACTGGGTGAATTCAAATGGCAGGGGTAGCATCTTATCAGCCTATGCTTAGCAGCCATTATTGTCCAACATGGATGTCCTTGTCAGGCAATACAGTTGGAATATTTGATCAAAGATAAACCAAATTGGCTGGAAATGTAAGCGAAACAACCCTTTTAAATTACATACAGTCATCTATAGACAACAATGAGAATGCTGTGTGAAACAGCTCTAGTATGTTGGTTTTTACAGAGTCATAAATTAGAAGATAATCATGACACAACAAGTTGTTTATCAGAGTCAGTGCTCGCTGTTGTTTGTGACTGTAAAGCAATAAGTGGTGAGGAGAGAACTTTTAATTGTGCAACCATGGACATAATTGCCAACTAAGAATCTCTCTCCTGCTCAGTGGTTTATATTCCCTGTGGAAGTTTGGCCTGTCACAGTGAAAACGTCTATTGTCTCCCTCAGCCAGATGCAGATCCCCATAAAAAATAAAAGGAAACATATGAGGAATATATTTTGGATCTGATAGCAACTGTGATGAAATCATAAAGATGAGATAAATCTGTGAATCCAGACATTTATCTCACTTTTGTTGCTGCTGTAGCTCCAAGCAGGTTATATATACTGTTGTTGTAGAATTTAGGAAGGACTTTACACACAAAATCAGTGAAGGATTTACAAACACGCAACTCAGTCCTGAACTTCTTTTCAGTTGGACTTGAAACTATCTTTTCTCACATCACATAACTGCTGTACCTGGAATGCATTGGCTGCCGCTGACATAATGAACCGTGAGTGATTGACCCTTGCATGACCAAACCATTCCTGAGTGAAGCTTATGGATTTGGTCCCTGCATCTCTCTGACATGGATAATGGCAAACAGGTTTACAAGGATGTGAAAAAGGAATGTTCTGTCCGTCTTCTGGGGAAATGTCAGGACCGGCCATTGTCTGTGTCAGATTACAGAAGCAGCAGCGTTAGCAGATTGCAGATAGCAGATGTAATAAGCCAATAGTGGAGAAAATAGCCAGAGAACCGTAGTGAGAACAGAGCTCTGGAGAAAGTAACACACCGTCATGCAATATTTGTCAGGACGTTAGGCCTCACTTGTGTCATAACACACCAGGACAGATGTTCAGTGCGTGCATTTTTCCCCAGACACCATTTTCCAGGTATTTCATACAGGAATAATGAATATGAAAGTTGACAGGGAAGTTTGCTTAAGGCTCGGGAGCCAACCTTTGAAAAATGGCTCTGAGAATATATGAGAGTGCATAGTTTCTGAGCAGAAATCTATTTGAATCAGAGCACAGTAAAACATGCGGTTGCCTTGAAGCGGCACTATGTTAACGAATGAAGTGCACCCCATCCCATAGGACGAGGTGCACGCAACATCGCATATGTATAGCGCGAGCTCACTCAGAAATGTAAAAATGATATCCATGCTATAACACTCAGTGAGGTTCAGGCCCTTCCGTCAGAATGTCTTTGGGGCCCCAGCCTCAAAAGTAACACAGCCTGCCAACCTGCCATTGCACTTAAAGCAACATTATGCAACTATTTTACCTTAAACAAACAGCTTCAAAATCATTATCATGAACACTGGCTTGTAATAGGGAGAATGGCGCCTCTTTCATTCCCACTCCGTGCCCCGAACGCCTGTTCTTGCGCTATGTTTGCGCTTAGCAAAATAAAAGGCTGCAAGACAGATGCTGAGCTGGACTTCTTGCTGTTGGACTAGAAAGTAATAATACGCTTGCTGGAGTTCTTGCACTTGCTTGATGTTTTGCTGTTAGCAAAGTTGTCGACTCACTAGTTTTTGATCATAAGCCAAGCCAGCCCATTTCGACGGATGTTTAGCGGCAAGCACTGTATTTACGACAGCAATAGTAAAAGTGAATTGCACTCCACAACTGTAGGGGCTCCAAGTCGCAAAAAATACCAATATGCATAATAGAGTTCTAATAACACAAATCCATCAGTTGTACGCTAGGGGATGCATTTCTGCCAACTCTAGTTAGCACATGGAATATTTAATACTCTAATTAGCACTACAGTGGGTACTGTGAAAATGTGGTATTGTGTGCTTTATGTTGCTGTTGTCACACCTTGTCAAGCCTCTTCTCAGTTCCTGTTTTAGGACTATTCTTTGTTCACTATGTTATGTCTACTTCCTGTTTTTGTTCTTTTTCCTGCCAATTTTGATTTTCCTTGCTCACCTGTTCCTCATCAGCCTGGTGGACATGTAGCCCGGTCCTTCCTTTGTCTCGTTACCCGATTGTCTTTGTATTTACCTGTCAAGCTTTCTAGCGTTACCTCCATGTCCAGTTGTATATTGTTTTGACCATTGTTTCTTGAACCTGTGTTTGACTCAGCGCATCTTAAATTGTATTAAAAGGTACTGACCCTTGAAAACTATTAAAACGTCTTAATCGGCATTTTACGTATTATTGTTTTGGAGCATAGATTCAGACAGACTGCCTAGGCCTGTAGGATTTAATATCATTTATGGCCAATGTTATATTTCTTAGGCCAAATGGAAACGTTTGTTGATGAAAATGTTTTGTTTTGTTTTTGAGAGAGTGTGAGTATGTGACTATTATTATTTATTTAATAAAACTTGCCTTTGGGTTAGTCACTTTTGCTTATCTGAATTTTGTCAAACTAAGACTGTTTTGCAATCTCATAATAAATGTATTGGTATAGTACTATACATTTTAAAAAGTTAAGGTGTGTTGCTGATCACAAGTTACAACTTGTGGCGATACAGTCTTAAAATATGTTAAAAAGGTCTTAAATGGTATAGAATGTAACTTCCAGTTCCAAGACTAAAGACCAGTGCTTTCGAAGTGAAGCCTTTACCTTTGTGTTCTGTGTGATCCGTGCTTTTGGGTCTCTGCTTGGTGCTGACAGCTGTGTTGTATTTTTCTGCACTTTTTCTTATAAAAGAACTGCAGGTCAGTGCTGCAGGTCAGTGCTGCAGAGTACTGCGGCTTTTTGTTGTTTGTGTTGTTTTCTTCTGCCTGCGTGGTTTGGAATCATGTGGGTTGTCGCCACTGTTGGGTGTCGGTCATGTGTGGACAATGTCTGTGACTTGTTTGTTTTTTGTGTGTGCTCTTCTGTTTTTTCTTTCGGCCACACTGTAAATCAATTTCATTGCCATTTGGGATGATCAGCCAATCAATCAGTGTGATAATATACATTCTGGTATAGATTGAAACCTGAAGTAAATTTGATCCTCCCAAAAGGAACCTTTTCTGTTTGCATACTGTGACATGTCAGTGGATGCAAGGTTTGATGGGTGTTTGGAGATTGTGACTCCAGCCAAGTTTGTATTTGCACTTCATCATTATGAAGACATTCTTGTTTGGACAACTTTATCTTCTGTTTAGTTTCATATAGATACAGATCGTTAGACTCTTTCATGACTCTGTTACTTGAATTTTGCACTTTAAGCTAAATGAGAAGCCGTTTTTGGTACCACGTCTTAATAAAATCACAATTTTTTTATTTTAGTGGAGAGGCACTGCACATTTGTGTTTTTTGAGCTGTAAACTAAATGATGACTGCACTGTGATGGAAAACATCAATGCTAAAATTGACATTTCTTACCAAATATATAAAACAATCTGCATTTCATGGGTTGAAAATGGCTCAACTAGCCATTCTGCTGCATTGTCAATGCTGACAATCCCAGTTTTCCCAATTTTCACAGTTGCAGTTGCACACAGTTGCTTTAACCATTTACTCCACTGCTGGCTTGCGATCCCTCTCTGGATCTCTGACGTGATCCAGGCCTGTGTTATTTAGCTGGGTATGCTGGGGGGCATCAGTCTCTGGCCACTGGTTGAACTTGTAGCTGTCACACTCGCTCATGAAACAATAACCACTAGAGGAAGCACAGGGCACACAAAAGCCACATACTGTGTACCCGGTCCATAGGTTTTGAGCACCTCAGGACAATATAGGGAAGTATGTGGTTACTACAGAACCAGCTACCACATACAGATTAGGAATTAAGTGTTAGCCACGGCTACAATCCTCCTTTTTTCAGGTCGTTATCGATGAAAGTAATCTGTCGGTGCTTTGGCATGTGACAGAGGAGATCTGTTGTCACTAAGCTTTGGTTTTGGGTCTGTTCTTGTGATGTTCCTGTGTTTGTGATGAAAGCTTAAGAGGCGAGCTGAGGAGCCTGTTAGCAAGTTTTTGTTGTGCTGCATCTCAAAGCACTCAATGAAAGGAAGGAAGCTGCACCACTACAGCGCTCTGCTTTCATTAGAGGGAGGTCTAAATGTTTCTGTGGCACGCAGTGACACACGTGACACTTCACTGTAATGAAGTGTCATGTGAAGTGGTTGCATGAGGCCTAACGCCCTGATACGGGACAGTCATACTGCACAAAGGTCCTGGAGGGCAAACAGATGTAACCTGAATGTTTACGTCACTCAGGCATTCATACGATTTGTTAGGAGGGGAGTGTTGACAATACAAACTTACCTGATAGTAGGCAATCTTGTTAGCGGCTCATAAGGTGCCAAAGTATCAATATCAGGTACAGAGTAACTAAAACATGATCCATAAGAGAGGTTACTTGCATTAGAGTCAACACTATCCATGTAAAGTCAAAGACGGCTCAGGAATTCTTCCAAACTGGACGCTATATAAATGAGACTACCAGACCATCGTTACTTCATTTTCAATGAACCCAGGATTACAATGCCGGTGTTTTTTTTTTATTCTTCTGCAGAACATACGTATGGTTAAGGTTAGAGAAAGAAACACTTTCTGATTGGTCCTGGTGCAAGGCAAGACCCTCCAATCCAGTTCTCCGGGCAGATTAAAACAAACTCAGCTATTATGTTTAAAGGCTAGTTGGAGTATTTAATCTCGGTTTTAACGTCAGTTGAACATAGTAAATGAAATGCAGTTTGCTGCCCTGAGGTATCTGCTAAGATGCAAATAGAATGAGCTCTTTTTTTTCAGCATCCTGTTTCTAATCCAAAGGGACTGTGATGTGGCAAGATAACAGCTCAGACTAAAGAGCTGTCTTCAGTCTGGACAGACTGATGTAACTGATCTCCCAGCTTCATCCTGCCTATGAAAATTGTTTCCACCTTATTTCCATCTTGTTCTTCTTGTCTATCTCATTCTCTTTCCTTTTTTTTCACACTTGTTTCCCCTTCTTTTCTAACACTATTTAATTAAAAGAAATCGCGAGGGAAATGTATCCTCTGCACTTCATTACTTTCTCTGTCACTTGACTGGGCAGAGAGTTGTAGTACGGTGAGTTAACATATCCTATGTGATTTGAAGTTTAGATTAGCGAACTACACAGCACAGGCCAGTCTTTTCTGCAGAATCTTGTAGGGTGCACCAGGTCACGTTGTTGATTTTGTATAAAATCTACAACGGCTTTAACAATGCAGAACATGTGTACACAGTCGTTACTTTTCCCAGATTACAGAATCTACTGACAAACTGACGCCAAAGTAATAAACATTTTCTGGCCCTGGGACTAACTGTTGAGGCTCGCTGGTGGAGGTGATAAGCCCCACAGGATGGCACAGCCGGACTTATCGAGCTCAGCCAAGCCAGAGGACCTCTGCTATCGCTGGAGCCACTGGCAGAGGAAAAACTCATCCCCTTATCTCCCCTCTGCTGGGGGAATAACACTCCTTCCAGTTTCCATGTCTTCTCACTTCAGGTGGTGAATCTGTCTCCTAAGTTTATGTGATGGGGGTTGCAGCGACGGAGCGGAAATAAGTGGCCCAGGCTTTTTATTTGACTCCTACATGCTAGTATGGTATGAAGAGCGAGGCTCTTTTGGCATGCAGACAAGATTACAGAAATTCAGCCCGAGTGTTTATTTTCAATGAAAGAAGTTTGTTATCACATGAAGGGGAGCTAATTTCAACACAATAGCAATGCGTGTGACATGGTGGTGATAGGAAATCTAATGCTGACATTTGGCCAGATTATGTTATGAGCCCAAATGAAAACAACCTCTAATTTAAGTGCAGTGTGGAAAGTCAGAACAGGCTCGTAGCAGAAAAAAGAAAACCTAAGCAGGTTCAGTCTGGATCAGTTCCAACCAGCCAAAGCCTGCTGATCCAGCTGAGCTTCTCACATGTAGACTGCATGAGTCTAACTCATACAAACACAGCCTTATTTGAACCAGGAGCTTGCTGTGCAGCCAGAACATGTGCAGGTGCTCCCTGAGGAGGGCCACACTCCCTCAGCCTCAGATGTGGGTAAGTAGGAACATCTTTTTCAAATGCAAAGTAAAAGCATGCAGTTTGCAAGGAAGGTTGCAGCCCAACACGACGAAGGACAACCTACTGGTCATGTTGTGCTGATTCTGCCACCAATAATGACAAACATTTCCCTCATTGTTGTTACCCAATAATAATATCACTGTAGTCTGCAATTATTAATAGCTACTCAGTCATTTAAAAGACACTTGGTGTGTCATTTTCTTATTTGTATGTATCTCTTAAATATTGTGTTCTTTCATATTTGTCTTTTAGTAAAAATATCCATTAAGTGTTTTATTTATACCCTTATTTACACCCCTGTGCTAAATAATAACACTGTAATTTGTGGGCTCTATTATTAGTACTCTATTACAAGGGAAAGTATTATCAGAAAAATATACTTAAAGCAACAAAAGTGGCTGCTTTCATAGTGTTATATATGTTATAGGATAATTATCAGTGATGCAGCATTTTTGTTGTAGTTGGATCTAATTTTAACTATTTCATAAAGTGTTGGGCAAAATAACCAAATTATATAAAAGCATTTCTGTCAATAATTGAGTCCTAAAAACATATCTTGCTATGCAGTCTGAATATTTCAGCCACCATTTAAAAAATGAAAACAATAGGGCACCAATAAAATTATGAAAATAAAAGACATTTGAGATGAGTTGATTTGTGACGAGAAGACTGCAACATTTCACTTTTTATAAGAAAATTAGAATGTAGGACTCAATTTCAGACTAAAATGACTTGATGAGAGTTTTTTGAAAAATAATCAGCAAAATTTACAAATAAAAGCTAGTAACTACAGAGTCAAAAGTACAATATTTCCCTCTGAAATATAGAAGTGTAATGTAGTATAAAATGGAAATACTCTAGTAAAAGTATTTAAGTACAGTACTTGAGTGATTGTACATAGTTCTACATTCCACCAGTGGGCATTTGTTACATACTAGCTCAATATTTCCTTTAAAATGGGAAGCACTGTATTGTGTATTGTATTGTATGTACTGTTAGATAAGATGGTACGGTTGCCATCTTATAACTGAAAGCTTCCTTTTCAGCTTAACTTCCTAAATCCTTCCACAGGAAGCCCTCCCAAAATTTACCCGATGGTGTTATCATTATATCATGATGAAATAAAAGTGTACTCGGATTGGTCTTAGAACATTTAGTCAGTTCCATATTTTACAGACACTACACAAAATATTACAGGAAGCCTGGATTCAAACTGCTTTAAGTCTTGGATATCTTCCAAAAGGGCAAAGGGATTGCACATTACTAGTAGTCTTTATTATTAACCACAGAAAGCATGCATGGTCTCAAACTGAAGTTGTTTCTTGGCTCAGCTTTAGGATATCTCTGTGGAATTAACTTTTCTTCACCGCTCCTGCCAAATCCATGCTGTCAAGTGTGTTATCCTTCCTCTTTGTGAGTTTACACCTTACATGCAGCCAAAGGGCTCTGCAGGCGGAGTTTGTCCAGAGAGGTACTGTGCCAAAATAAATTTCCTTCTTAATCTCTGCTGATTACTGAGCGGGTCAAATAGCCTGAAGCATTAAATCAAAGGGACCAAGGCTTTAATGGTTTTATTTATTGAAGCCCACTGATGAGTCAGAGCCCATGTGGGATTTAAATTATCCGAGTGGTGCACTTGCAGGAGGCGGGACACCAAGAGGCCACGTCGCTGTTACTGCAGCCCCATTGCCGCTTCAGATCAGCACAGTTACTGTACTTATCAGCGTAAGGACAGGGATTAGCTGGAGGAGACAGAAAAGGAGAACATTAGTGTCTGCATAAATAAAAAAAAAACAAACGTCACACAAGAGAGCTCACTATTCAGATTGTAAAATCTTCAAGTTGTTCTGAACATCCATCTATGCTAAATTATAGAGGTAAGAGGGTAACTTGGCTTACTGAGCTACGCTACCCTTCTGCTAAAGGGGTTTCATGGTCATGAATTAATGAAAAGTATTCATGTCGTCTGTTGATACTTTTAAGTTTTTCTTTCCGTTTGTGCTTAAAGAAACTTTGCAGGCTGCACTCAATGAGGTTTAACTAATCTAGTTAGAACTTGTATGTAATCTTTTCACTTTTTGCCGTTTGACTTGGATTGATTTTATTGATGATAAAATAGGTTTTTATTGGTTAATTTGTAATATGATGTCACATAGGCCTGCACCGTTACTATCTTTATATCAGGAACGACAATGGAAATAAATCGTATTTTTATGTTCTGTTTCAGGTGTCACCGTTGACAGTTGTGATTTAATGCCCTCTGATAATAAACATGTTCCACAGAATTACTAGATTTTTTCTGGAAAACATTTGGGTAACACTTTATGACATGTACAGTCACTTCATTAATGAAGTGTTAAATGAAGTGTTAGGTGTTACCCAAATACCACTCAGCCATTCACCAAAATGGATGAGAAGACCCGAGTGCTGTATTTGCCACTTACTGCACAGGTTGTTGTTGCAGGCGTTGGGGCAGTCACCGCAGGTGGGTCCTGCTGCGTAGGGGCGAGCGTACTGGTAGTTTCCACTGTAACGTAGTCCAAAGCATCAAATATTAAACATAACAGCATAAAGACTCACACGGACCCAACATGTCACGAGAAGGCAAATCACTTCTGAATTGCTATTTAATGACTACTTGTACTCAGCAAGGTGAGGAAGGACAAATTAGATGCAAACTGCAGTTTCTTATCATTACGGCACAGCATTACAGTGCTTTAGGATTCATCCTTCAGCAATTACAGGTAAACCACAAAGTGCTTCTAATGATGTTTATGACATAATTTGTATTAGATATTACATCATTTAGATATAACAAATTTACATAATGAAACTTGGTCTTTAATGCATTTCACTCAATGGATGCACAAACATTCATGTAAATATTAACTAAAAGTGAGAAAACATTCCAGACTTTCCATTGAAAAAGAAAAAAATATGTTCTGTACGTACGGTGGGCAGTATTGGCAGACGTAGAAGTATTTGTATTGAGAGTTGGGACAGTAGGCCATACCACAGCCAACTTGGTTGGACCTGTACCAAACAACCTGTGTAGAGAACAAAAGAATCATCAGGAGCTCATGGCATCAATGTACTATGGGTTACTGAGTTGCTGTTATATATATATATATATATATATATATATATATTTCCATATTTCAGCAAGTGATGGACCATTTGTATGCAAGTTAGTCCGAATTAACAAGTGCTGTACAAACTGTGATTGAAGTGCACCTGTGTGTAGTGTCCGATCACGCCTCCGTCAATGGCTCCCACTCCGTAGCGCCAGTCCTTCACCTCGTTGTACCAGGACTGGATAGCATTGCTCCAGGTGTCCTGGAAGCTGGCCATGAACAGGTTCTCTCCACAGCCACTAGCTACAGTTACAGAGGAGGAAGAGAGAGATACAATTAAGTTAGCTATAATGATTAATTAAATGAAGCTTGTTCCCCTCGCATGTAAAAGAAATGTACTCCGTGTCCTATGTAATACACATTCCTTGTCTTTTTGATAACATTATATTGTTCTAATTAGTCAATCTAACCAGTTTGATATTGCCACAAGACCCATACATAATATTTTTACCTGTATTTGAAATCACACAATAAACTGGTACAACAAACTAGTCTATAAAGCCTGCCATGACATTTTATTTACAATGCATATTTATTCACTGCAAGGACTAATGTTTGCCTGAGTTTTCCTGCCATTATATACTGTAGATATGGCAGATACAGTGCCTTAAGCTAACTTAATAAGTTCATTAGTGTGGACATCAGTGGAAAGTTTAATGTCACATGATGGTCTAAAATTATATTTACACTCAAGCAACACACTAGTTCTTGCTCATCTGTCTGACTTTTTGTAAGGTATAGTTTTAATAAGAGGAACTTACAGTTGATCCCTCTGGAGCTGGCAGGGCTGTGCTTCATGGAACAGGTGTTGGCCCATATCTGAGCGTTGGCTGAAGTCACGTTGTTCCAGCTCTGTGAGGAGCAGTGGACGGAGCAGCCATTAGCACAACTACAGTATATACACACCAAAACATCTCCAAGTGCTGTGTGCTTGTCTTGAAAATCTGTTTCTCTTTTACTGATATGCTGCATGGGGGGAGCATGCGTAATATCAAATTAAGCACTAATAGGCTAGATCAAGTGAGAAACATTACCATTTCCAACATGTTGCTTGCAGTAGGCTGAACGCCTCTTCTCAGGGCATTATGCTTGTTCACAATCTCACTCTGGTCTGAGGAAGAGACCAGGACGGTGCCTAAATCAGCACAATTAAAACAAAACAAAAACAAGGTTTTGTGAAGCTTGAATGTGAAAGAATATATATATATGCATAGTAATATATAATAATATATTATTGTTTCAATATTAATTACAAATGCTCACCGTGCTTCACGTATGGTTTTCAGAGATGAAAGAGAAACAATTAGTTAGTTTTTCGCACATTAGAATAGAAAAACCAAACAAATATGTGATAAGAAAAAGCTAGATTTTTAAGATGAAAATAATAAATATGCACACAATATAATTCCCTATCAAAGAGGATATTTCATCTCACGCACTGCATCATTCGCCAAGGAGCCAGGAACCTGAAGAGCAGCAAAGAGGCCCAAGGCACACAGGAAGCCCAAAGCATTCGTAGTCATGGTTCTGTCTGGGACGGTCAACCTCCGAGAGCAACGGGTGTCAGTTTTATATGCAAGGCCACACAGACACGTGACAAATGAACACACAAACTCAAGGGCATCCTAGTTTTTAAAGAATGACAAAAGTCAACGTAGCATTTTATTGACGTGGCACCTGTGAAATATCTTTGATGAGGTATGTGAAGCTACAGGTATGTATTTATGTACATACGTGTTCTGATTACTGTGATAAAGGGGCAATTTATCTAACAAGGTTATGATAAAAGGGTGTGCAATATCAGCCAAAAAAACTGTATCTAAATTTAACCTTGATAATTAAAAGGCTAAACCAAGATTAGGAGCAGTTATGATATTAAAAACACCTCTTGTCCTTGAAACTGTCCTGAAATTTCACAAATAAGGAAAAACAAAACAGTAAAATTTGAATTTCAGTCACAGAATTTATGACCTAAAGAAAGAACTGCATAGAGTGTTTGGCCATAGCATGAAATGCACAGGCAGAGACCAAAGATGGCATCTGTTCCCTTGATAAGTCCATTCAACTTTCAAAGCAGACTTTTTTGTCCTCAAGGGGAAATTAGTTGTACAGCACAGAACACAGGCAATGTTCAACACAAAAACATTTAAAAGCATAAACATGATGACACAATATCATATTAAAAACCCGACTGTGTGGCCAGAGATTGCTGACTCTGCAGTGACCTTATAGGACTAAAGTTAATTGATTGAAGTTTATGTGCTGATATTGAAATGTGCGGAGGTCTGGCCGCGAGAGATTATCACCCTTCGAGTGGACAGAATTTCTTTTACATCCAGACTCTTGTTATAGGTGCGATTTAGCTTCCAAAGTGCAGGTAGCGCTGGAGCTAAACCCTCCTCCCCCCCACCGGAGTCCGGCAGGGAGAGGCCTCGCTGCCTTTATGGTCAGTCGCCTAGAAATTACGCCATCGGTTCCGAGCGAAGCCTTCTAAACCGAGCCCCTAGAGTCCAGGATCGCTACTATTTCCAAACCAGACCTAATCAGGGTTCATCTCTAGCCATCATGGGCAGGAGGGCTCACCTGGAAGGCGATGAGGAGGTGCCGAAGGGATGACAACCCGAAGGAGCAATGAAGAAATCAACAAAGGACGCAGAAAGCCTCTGGATCCGATCTGTCCTCACCTTTTATGCATCACACCCTGTCACACCCCTGCTGCTGCTGCTCAAATCACCTAGTGCACATCCTGTCTCCTTTTTTGGTAACGAGTCATGACACTTCCTAGCGATTAGCCCTGAGCACAGGAAGATGCAGAATATCTAGAAAAACATATTAAAATGGTTGAATCCAAAAGAATAGTTGACATAATCTAAAACAACCAAGAGCAAAATATAAAAATGTGTATACATGCAAAGAGTGTAACGTCCAAACCGTTTACATCAAGAGTAAAATGTGAAATCTAAAATGATTAAATGCTTTAATATACATTGTGAACTGTGAAACCACAAAGAGTAAAAATGTAATCTTAGCGTCTGAATCATGTAATGTAAAATAAGCTTAAGACATATGCATAATAAACTTAAATGCATAAACATATCAATGAGCAAAAGAACACACCGGTAACTGAACACAAGAAGGGGCAAATCATATTAAATCTTTAAACATTTTACAGGTTTTATAAAAATTAGCACAAATTGTTAAAATCACTACTGTGACTGTGAACACTAGATGTTATAGCTTTCTCCAAACCAGTTCATGAATATAACTGAATGACATACACTGCCTGGCCAAAAAAAAAGTCACCGCCTGGATTTAACTAAGCAAATAGGTAAGAGCCTGCCATTGGATAATTACTGCATGGGTGATTATGTTTCAGCTGGCAACGAGTTATTTAACCCTAACTGACTCAGTGAGACGCTCCTCGTTTCTTAAACAACCGTGTCGAAAGACACATCCTGTGGTCGTGGAAAAGAAAAGATGATATCAGTTTCGGAAGGTCAAATTATTTGCATGCATCAAGCAAACAAAACATCTAAGGAGATTGCTGAAACTACTAATATTGGGTTAAGAACTGTCCAACGCGTTATTAAAAACTGGAAGGAGAGGCCAGATTGACCCTGTTCCAGAGTGATGGGCGCATCAGAGTAAGAAGAGAGAAAGAAGAAAGAAAACCAATCGTAAATGTAAATTAACTTAATAGCATGCCGAGCGATGTAAAAAAGCTTTAACTCATAAAGCCTAAACTTGTACGAAATACAGATACACCTCAGGCCTGTAACTCTCGTCTTGACAGGTGCTGCTTGCTATTTTTAATCACACACTCACACACACACACACACACACACATGCACACACACGCACACACACACACACACACGCACGCTCTGCCCGTCTCACGACCTGCGTGCTCAAGAGCACAATGTGAGAGAGCAACGCTCGATGCAGACACTATCCCACGTCTTGATTTCAGCTTTAATGAATACTTTCAGGGATTTGCTGGGATGGCGAAAGTTCACGCTCTTATCACTTTCAACAATACACAGGATGTTTGTAGTTCTGCCGTTGGAGCCCAACGCAGTGGTGCAATACGTTCACTCAGGTGCAGTTTGCTCAGCTATAGTTACTCCACAAATTAGGATTTTACACACAAAACATATGACAATTTTATTAAATGTGATACTTTGTTGTAGATTAAACAGTTAATTAGAACTTAAATGGTTAGTCAGCTGAGAGGAAACAATTTTTTATGTAAAAACATTTCATGATTGCAGCTTCTGAAATGTGAGGATTTGCCTTTCCTTGTAATTTTCTTTGTTTTAATAATTTGGAGGTTTGGACTGTTGGTTGGACAAAACAAGTGTTGTGAAGGTGTCACTTTGGGCCCTGGGTAATCGTGGCTTGAATTTCTCACTATTTTTATGAGTTTTTACAAACCAAACAATCGAGTCATCGGGAAAATAATCAGAAGATTCATCTGATTATAATTACACACTTTTACTTGAGTAACATTTTCAATCCAGGACTTTTACTTGTATTGATTTTCTCTTGTCACCAGTGAGGTACTCAGAAGTACTAATTACCACACTGTAAAAAGACTGAATTGCAAATAAAGGTCTTCCATTCATGTTTTTATTTAATTGTATCGTCAGAAAAATGCACTTAAAGTATCAAAAGTAAAAGTACTTCTGCGGCTAAACGGACCAGGTGACTGATATATCATTATATTATGGCATCATAATGAAACCTACCAAGGCCTCAAAATTGCACATCAATGCCATGATTCTCTCCCACGTGAACTGTTGTCTCACCAGCTGGACACAGACAGGTATTACAATCAGCCGAATAAAGTCAAATTCATATCATCAAGTTGCATATTATTTTAACAATATTTTGCATTTATTTTACTCGCGTACAAAAGCTTTAGCCAAGAGCAGGTCATTGTTTTCCTGTGCAGATCCAGAAAAGGTCACCCGTGCCTTTATCCCCACCACTGCAACATCCAAAGACTGCAACTTACACAAAACACTGCTGCCAGGCTTGTAACACATCACACAGAACCTTGCTGCCCTCCACTGGTTACCGGTGAGTTTTAGAATAGATTTTACAGTTTGATTTTAAAGCCCTGGGTGATCAGGCTCCTTTGTGTAAAATGTTCATCTGTAGCCTGAGTAGTAACTGGAGCTGTCAGATGAATGCAGTTGGGGTAAAAAGTACAATGTAATAATCAAGCACCTCTAAACTTGGTAACTTTACACCACTGATGACAAGATATAAGAAATGTACCTCTATAACGAATGTACTTTTATTGTTGCATTTATTATCGGGCTACCTGTTACTTGTTTCCATTGTTGCCAATATTTAGTGCAACATCTTAGGTACAGTGTGCAGCTCTGCTCCCCTCCTGCGATGAACACTTGTAGGACGCAGCATCCACTGCGCATGCGCAGAAGCGTCGGCCGCCTGCATTTGTTCCCAGACATCATCATCATCACCACCACCACCATCATCATCATCATCATCATCACAGGTTCAACTGAACGTCCTCGTCCACGCGAACGGATCTATTTCATTTCATTGCGCTACTGGGGTTTGTTTGTTTGTTTGTTTGTTTTTGTTTCGCTTCTCTCTCCCTTCGCCGCCGCTGCCGCGGTGTGAAGACAAACAGCGCGGAGGGAGCAGAAGCCATAGGATGAAGAAACGCTACGTGGACGCGAGCAGGCTACGGAAAATGAGAAAGCTGAAAATAACGGAGACGCTGTCTGAAAGGTAGCTATGGCCGGCGGGCCGGCGGGGGGGCTGCTTCTGTCGCGGTGCCCGTCTTTGTGTGATTTTTCAGCTGTCGTCACCTGCCTGCGTCCAGACACCACTTCATCCGGCGTCTCGGCTCGCAGTCAGCGGCTGTGCTGCAGGTGGACGTCGGCCTGCGGCTGCTCGGGCTCCTCGGGCTGCTCCCGCTGCCTTCGCACGGTCCCCGGCGTCCGCTGGCCGATGCGATGACGCTCAGTTGACACATGGCGCCGTCCTGTCTTGGGTGATACTAACCGTCATTAACGGTTCACTTGACGACGTCTAGACGAGAGTCCAGACAATAAGAGCGTCGCCGCAGGAGAAGGAAGCCACTTGTTTTAGCTGCGCATTGTTTCACACGAGACAGGCAACGAAAGCAGTTGAATATACTTTGTAGATATTTATTATATATATATATATTTTGAATATGCAAAGGTTGTCGTCGTTCAAGGGTGTTTTTTGTGAATTAGCTTGAAAATTCTTGCTCCTGTTTATTGTGCAATAACTTGCATATTTGGCAACTACGATAAAAAATAAACAGCAGCAAGATCAATTAAAATAAACTCAGTTGGTAACCTTACAGGGTATATTTGAACTTCTTTAAATAATTGAAGATGTTGTAGTTTTCTTTCTCTCCCTCCTTACTCTTAAAGGTGTCAAATTAATTTTATTGTTGCAGAATAACTTTTGCACATTTGGCAGTGAGATCAATGAAAACACACTATTTCAGTAGCATGAGTCAACTTTGAACTTGTACGAAGAATTTTAAGATGCTGTGAAACTCCCTTTGTGTCCCTCCACACTCTCTCAGGTAAAATGTTGCTTTTTATTGTTGTGGAATCATTTACATATTTACCATCGATTATAAAAACATTTTTTTTTTTTTTTAAAAACCTAGAAGATGCATTTAAATACACTTTCTATCAGTGGCATTAAAAGGGAGATCTGAACTTGTATGTGCAAGAGGATGCTGTGGTGCTCCCTCTCTCCTCCAGATGAAATATTGCCATGGTTACCAAACAAAGAAGGGGCGATGTGATAGCAGCCTATGGATGAGCAGAACAAAGGAGGAAACCACAGCCCCTGTTTGGCTCGTGGTCGCCTCATAAAATGAATGAGGGAACAGTCATTGTTCTTTAGTGCCTCTACTTAGGAGGACGGACTGCATTTTTAAGATGCAGCTGCTCAATTATAGGTTTAGCAACGTGTATCCGATTTCCACTCTTGTTTTGCCTTCTGTGTGTGTTTAACGTCTTCGCTTAAGAGGCTTCACTGCATCTGAAGTGTCTTTATTTGCCAGAATCAGAGCCTAGAATGTGCATTTGTTTACTTTGTCCAGCCTGGCTGCACCCCCTTTGCTGATATTTGATGTATAAGAATAGCAATGATAAGCAATCCCTCTGTCTTTTTGCAGTGCGTACACCGTCCTGAAGTTCATGATGATGTGGACGCTGGTGCTGCTGGCCGATTTCATCCTTGAATTCAGACTTGAGTACCTGTGGCCATGCTGGCTCTTCTTTGGGAGTGTATACACCACTTTTCACTGCCATGGGCTGGTGAGAACCCCTGTTGTGTGATTTCAAATTGTGTTCGGTGGCCCAGATGATGACAATCCCAAAGACTGAAAACCAATGCATTTTTACTGAAATTAATGTTTTCTTTGTTTGCAGGTTATTTGTGTTGTTTTTGTTTGTGCTGCCTTCACTCTGGACATCTTTTGTTTAATTTTTGTGCCTTTGCACTGGCTGTTCTTTGTGGCGAGCACCTATGTGTTATTCAATTACATATGGCACACAGGTGAGTATGTGGATTATTGTTTGTTTTGTTCTGTTTTTTTTCCCCACACGTGACAAAAAATTAAACTTTGTTTCTAATGGATTTGCTGCTATTTTTAGTGGGTTACTCAGAATGTAATTCAATTAGCAGTGATTTCATTTGAACCAGTGTCTTCACATCTGGTTATTTATTTCATATGTTTCTGCAGAGAAAGGCATCTGTATATCGACGGTGTCCCTGTGGATTCTGCTCGTTTACTCCGAGGCTTCACTTCGACTCAAAGACCTGAAAACCTCTCACGCCAACCTGTCTCACCTATTCGCTGCACACTGGTATGTTGATTTAATACAAATCACACTTTTTGCACTTAGAAGAATTTTCATAATTTAGATTTACATCAAATTAATTGCACAGTTTTAGTATTAAACTTTTATGAATCCCCTGTGTGACATTAAGAATCAGCCTCTAGATATTAATGAATAGAGTAACCATTAATAATAGAAATCTGTTAGCCAAGATGTTTTTATATCACTTATTCTAACTGTCTTTTTCTCTTTTTATATTCACATTCAGCATTGGCTATCCTGTAGTGTATCTAGGGTTTTATGCCACCTGCTATTTCACCAACATCTTTAAGCTGCGCATACAGAAAGCAGTGCAGAGTGAGAATGACTTCCACATGCACCTCCTGCAGCACTCGCTCCCTCCAGGCCTGCAGGTTTACCCCAAGACCGGCACAGATGGCAGCAGCAGTGAGTCCTACACTCTTGTATGTAGCGTTCTTACAGTCTGCAGGATGTTTCTCATTTACTTTTGTTTGTCAGTCTTAATAGCAGTGTCTCCAGTGCTATTAGATCAGAGGTTTTGAGTTACCTTCTTCTGTTTGTGTGACCGTAACTCACTGTAACCACCCAGGACTATATTGTTTATTCCTAATGAGCAGCGGGAAAGACCTACCAGAAACCGGGTGTAAAGATTATAAAGCAAATGTAGTGATATGAAAATGATTATTCCTTTAATGTATCAGTAAAATCCTCTAGATATTCTACAGTTGTAATAATACAACCATACGGCACCAGTGAGAACTGAGACGATCCCTGCAGAGATTTGAACATTTAAAGCAAATCAAGTGAAAATTATGACATCAGGACTCAAGTGGCAGCAAATATAACAGAGACAACTGCAGTTTTCTTTTCTCCAGAATGCAAGTGTCTGTACGGGTGTTGTTGATGTGTGGTAGCACAACAATAAAAAGTGGACTGCTGCTCATTTTCATACCTTTTTATGCATTGATTTCTGCCAGAGACAGTCAGTTAGGGAAGAGCTACAGATGAGTCCATCCTCCTTAGTTAAGGTAAAAGGGAGGGGAATCCTTTTAACTGCAGCAAATCGCTATAAAAAACCATATACTTCCCTCCACTGTTGACAACGTTCATATCCCATCATCATAGTAAAGTTATGATATTGCCGATTTTTTTCTACCTGTACTCGCAGGCTCAAAGTGGAAGATAAAGCCCGAGTCGACACAGTATCAGTGTCAGAACAGTGCTGTGGTGGCCCATGATGAAGGACACACTGCGGACTGCCTACAGATCCGCAGTGAGGAGAGAGCGACAGAGAAGGGAACGCAGGAGGTGAGGTCAGCTGAATCAAACCGGCGGCCGTCGCCATCCAAACCTGGTGAGTCCAGAGATGTGCTCCGCGGTGGGGCAGGTGGAGCAGAATCCTCCACAACCCCGGAAAATCTACCTCACGATGAGCCGGGAGGCAAAGCCACACGGGCGGCTAAAAGCTCCTCGCCAAAAGCCCGCAGAGGCAGCACAAACACTCCTTCACCACCTGCAGGGAGGACTGAGAAGAAACAGAGAACCAGCTCAAAAACAGTCAGCCCGAACCGGGAAGTAACCGATAAGAGCGCCACCGCAGCTCAGAATTACTACGCTGAACAGATGACCAAGTACGCCACCATTAACTTCACTTAAGTACAGTTAGAAATCGGGGAATGTGAAGGAATCGCTTTCTTTCCCCCCGTAACTCTGCTGTTATTAATCTTTCAGGCTGGAGCAGGAGCTGAGGAGGCTGAAGGGCGAGGTGCAGACGAGCAGGCAGAGCGAGCAGGAGCTGCGGAGTCACATCTGCAACCTGACCAACAGCGAGAGGAGCTTGAGACCAGAGGTTTCCCTGCTCAGACAGTCCAACATGCTGCTCCAGAGCAAGTGAGTCGTCCACTGGATCCACTGCTGAGAGCTTGTTTTTGGCTCCTTCTGTGGGCCGTATTACACATTACATCAGTCTTTAAATAAAAATGTAAGATGAGAGATGAATGCATGCAGAAATGCTGCTGGAACTATATAGTGTCTATATGTCTGTGAAAGCAAACTGTTTTTGGGCAGATGTTTTAATCGTAAAAAGTATTGATGGATCTCTTTTTAAGCAGGACCATATTAATATCATATAAACTCATATTTCATGTTGAGGGATTGTGACTCACACTTCTCATCCATAATTCTCCTCCATAAATGAATGAAAATTACTTGAATCTTACTGAAATCTTTCACAGCATGAGACAAGAATATTACATTTTCTTTAAATTTATTTATAAAAAGCATGCTGAGCCCTTGAATCGATGCGATGAGCATGGATTGGAGTATTGATCATGCTACTTTGAATGCTTCAGTAAATATTGTAACGATTGTAGATTTACAGAAATGTTCATTTATTGCTTTTGATAGTTACTTTGATCAGTCAGTTTCTTTTCATTTGGCTGATATTTGGCTTGCGACAAAAATTATTTCCATTATTGATTATTCTGGTTATTTATGAATCGATTCATTGTTTGGTCAGCTTTTGAGATTATTTAAAGTGAGTTCAATGCGTTTCCTTCAGGATTCTGTGTCTGACTAAAACCAAGCAGAGGGACAAGCAGAGCAGTGCGATGCTGGAGAAGAAGACCAGAGCGGAGACGGAGGCCAGACTCTCTGTTGAGAAACAGTTGGCCGAGCTTCAGGCTCAGAAACTAGAGGAAGCAGCCAGCACAGCACGGAGTCTAACAAACAGGTAAATCACACCTATCAGACCTTTCAATTTCCTTGTTATTAAAGTGGCTTTGTGCCTGGAAAGCAAAGTTGGATCCTGCATTTGAATGCTACTGAGAATAATTAAGTGCTGCTGTGAGTGTACGGCCAAACATTTGAATTATGTTAATTTTCTTTCTTGCCGAGAGTTACATGAGGAGATCGATGCCACTCTCATGTCTGTGTCTTCAGTATGAAGCTACAGCCAGCAGCTGATTAGCTTTGCTTAGCAAAAAGACTGGAAACAGGGGGAAACCGCTAGCCTGGCTCTGTCCAGCGGTAAGAAAATCTGCCTACCAGGACCTCTAAAGCTCATTAGTTAACATGATTTACCGAAGAGTAAAAAAGACGGCATTATATTCCTCATAACAAACGAGATATAACTTAAAGTTAATCAGTGAACTTTAGAGGTGCTGGTAGGCGAATATGACTCCCTTCTGGACAGAGCCAGGCTAGCTGTTTCCCTCTGTTTCCAGTCTTTATGCTAAGCTAGGCTAACCGTAAGTGCAGCCTTATATATTGAATGCACAAATATGGCGGTGGTATCAAACTTCTCATCTAAGTCTTGGCAAGTAAGTGAATAAGGGTATTTCCCACAATGTTGAACTATTCCTTTAATGCACACACGACATTTTCACAGATTGTTAATGTATTTCCTTGCATTATATGTAACCAGCTTCATTACATGTGTGGAATATAAAGAAATGTAAAAAAGAAACGAAAAAAAGCAGATTAAATGTCATGTTTCCAATGAAACCCCTCTCTCACCGCTCAAAACTGTTATTTTCTCCATCTCCTACACCAGGCAGGAACACTGTGAAACCCAAATGTTAAGGAAAAGAGTTAAAGATCTAGAGACAGAGTACAAACAACTACAGCTGGAGTATCAAGTGAAAGAGAGTCGTGTGGTAGATCTAGAGAGTGATGTTGAGGTATCTTTTTACACTATTTGGGAATGAATTTGTGAATTGAAGTGTCTGTGAGTCTCAAGTGGTCCAGTCCTCGGTCGTCCTCGTGTTTTGATCATGTAGTCTTTTTGCTGTTTGAGTTGTCGTTTCTGATTTTTATGTGTATAATTCTTTGTGTTTGTAAAAAAAAAACAAAAAAAAAGCATCAGAAAACTGAATGGTTTTCACTGGCAACATTTAGTATTTCATTTTATTTTGGCCTGCAGTCAACATATTGCACTTTGTCATCATATCAGTATGCAGTAATATTGTCTGGTTGATTTTGCTGTTTTGACATCAGGTGTGTACATTGTCGTACTGTGTGATATTTGATTTCATTTTGGTGACATACTCTCCATGAAGCATGCTGAAACAGAAGCCAGGTCTTTCATAAAAACATTGCACTGCTTTGATAAAAGAGCACAGGCCGCCTCGCTCAAAATGTGAGAAACTGTTCAAAAGTCAGTGTTAACACAGAAAGA
Organism: Gadopsis marmoratus; assembly: GCA_036023855.1. Taxonomy (NCBI): domain Eukaryota; kingdom Metazoa; phylum Chordata; class Actinopteri; order Centrarchiformes; family Percichthyidae; genus Gadopsis; species Gadopsis marmoratus. Next base: position 25,230 of record JAVQJF010047377.1, read on the forward strand.
ACCATCCCTCAGTGCATCCCTGCATTAATGTGCAGCGTTCATGTTTTTTGAATAGCTGGCCAATTCATCATCAGTGTGGAAAGTGCTTTCGCTGTGGTGCGTTGGTTTCCTAAGTGAATGGACCTGGACACATGTCCATGAAGGCAGAAGAAACCATTACATTTTTAAAAGGTCAACATACTTAGGAAGCCAAAGCACTGACTCCCTCAGGTGGTCATTGCACGAGGATGATTGGTGTTTTAACGTTTTACACATGTTCTCACTATTTAATGTGTTTTTTGGACTCAGGCTTTGGGAAAGTACCGCTGCGTGGAGAAAGAGACAGACATGCTGCTGTCCACTCTGTCAGCCATGCAGGAGAAGGCTCAACATCTGGAGTACAACCTGAGCGCAGAGACTCGCATCAAACTGGACCTGTTCTCGGCTCTGGGAGACGCCCGCAGACAGCTGGAGATCGCTCAAGGTTCCCGCTCTCTCTCTTTACATTTGCTTTGTCCCCACTGCGCAACTTCATTTTAAATTATTTTGTATTCGTAGGGCCTGTGACTTTTTCGACTTACTGCCACGACCAGTTTGTTTGTTCATTTGTCTGTTAGCAGGATATCCGGTTATTTTGAGGAAACGTAGACCATGAATCAAGGCGCAAATTATGAGTTTTTCATGGAAATCTGGATCCAACAGCAACACCGTGTAGCATAAAGCACTTCATAGTTTGGCTCCAGTCCTTAACCTTGATTTTTGTTTTCTGGATTGCTTTGTTCAAGACAAATGTTTTATCTTTTTTGATATCCCATATAATTATTCTCTAACTGGTTGCCAAAGTCTTGTAAGTATGGCCTGTTTTACACAAACTGCCATAACTCTTGTGCAATTGCAGCCAAATTTACATGACATGTGCACATATCAACCCCAACACGCAGTAGTATGGCAGGTGGCCTATAGACGGCGCTACACAAACATGATAAACACAACTCAGTTGTTAATAGTCTGACTTCTGCACATTTCATCCTTGGAGCCATATTATTCCCGGGCAGGATTTAGGTACTCTTGGCTGCCGTTAGCCAGTCAACATAGTGTCTGTTATTGATAAAGATTTGAATTCAGATGCAGGTTAAAGATTTTGAAATAATTACAGTATAAAAAAACACATTTAAAATGTGTAACCTTTTGTAAACTTGTGCTTTTGTAGATTTGAATAATCTACATTTACCTAATCTGCTCTATCGCAGCTTTTATCTGTTATTCCATTTTGGTCATTAAGAGGATTTGAACTGAGAGACAACTATAAAGGTTGTTTTTATCGCTGGGGAAACTTGAGAGAAGAGAATAACTCCTAAGAATCCAGTTGTTCACACATTATATAGTTCAGAAATGACTTGAAATGTTATGACTCGCTACATCCTGCAGTATCCGCCCCCTCATACAGTGTATTGCCTTTGTCTGTCGGACAGATAAAGTGATGAAGCAGGACCGGGAGATACGGGAGATGAAGCAGAAGATTGCAGAGGTGATGGCCGTCAGTCCTGGCGTATCCTACATGGCTCCTCGGCCCCCGGTGCCGCAATATCTCACCAAATTACTCAACTCTGAGCGCTACATGCTGAATCCGCGAGCTCTGATGTACCAGTGTTTGAAGAAATAAAGGATAACGTCACCGTTTTCAGATCCTCAGACTTCTTTGGCCGACCCGCTTCAACATAAAACATGAGGGGAAGGGGCTAATAGATTTTATTACAGAGCTAAATGTCACCATGAAGGCATCTACTTCCAGCCATGAGTGGAACCAGAATGGGCCTCAACAAGTCTAATGCTTTTTGCTGCACTGATGGTGCTAACTTGACATTATTATATATATTTCCTGTTTCCTCCAACATCAAGGGTCAAAGACTTTCACTCCAAAATACAATATCTCATATGCAGAGCTGCTGTAGGCACAGTTATTATGTTAATATGCGCTTGTCCTAACAGCATAAAGCACAATATTTCTTCGAATTCAGACCCTGTAGATTTGTCTAAATGAAAATCTGGTGCTGGGTTCGGACAGTTTCCTAAAGTCTCGTAAACACTTTGTTCCATGAAAGCTGAACCCAATCATTCCGCTTCTCTCGACTGTGGTCAGATCTGATCTCAGTTCAGTAAACACGGATTTGCTCTTTACTCATGTCACATTTAAGTTCATAATTTAAAAGCAGATAAATCTTGCTACCTTATGGACCCGCTAACAAGTTACCTAGTGTGGCTTTAAAACAGACAATGACTCCATAACTCTGTACAATGTATGTCCTGGCATGAAAGTAAAACTACCAACTCAATATTATTTGTCTTTATCAAAAGTATTACAATTACAGTTAAGTTGTAGGACTTTAGAGACTATAATAATATAATAATAATTTGTTTTAATTATTACAGAATGATCTTGATCTGCAGCGATGTTGACTAAAGTGACATTTTTAAATCTTGTCTTTTTTAAATCTTTGGGTCAAATGATTTTTAGTATATAATTAGAACAAAATGATCTAAGCATTTTGACTTGTCATAGGAAAAACAGAGGTGTTACTAATAACATCAACGACAGCTCTGTTATATTCAAGTGTCCCACTGAGCTGTGACAGTGAGTCACTGAAGGAGCTAAATGGAATTCAGCCATCATTCATTTTATTATTCTTTCCCTACTGTGGCCCATTCAAATATTAATATTTAAGATTTAATGCCGTGTCAAATTTTGGTAAAACATAGTCATTTAGACGCGAGAACTGTGAACCATTATCTCAACAGCGAGAGATGATAAATGATAATATGGTTAGTTGTGTTTATGGACTTCCTTTGAAGTATTGAATTATTTAGATAAGCTACAAATATTAGCTCCAAACAATATTCTATATAGAATTCTCTCAAAGCATGACTATAAATATAAGCCGACCACATCAGCATATTCTACATTTCTAAGGGAAAGTATGCAACTCGATGCTCTTGTCTGTGCCTGTAAATAGTGGATTATTTGCGTTGTGCTGAAATTCAGATGAAAGTCATGGATTCATCACACTAACACTTTTTGACCTCTATTAACACAAGTGTTTCAGAGTTGCGAACATTTCGCTCTAACAGGTGTCGTTTTTGTATGAAGCTTTCTCGCTGCGATCTGGGAGTTTGTTGAGAGCAATCTTCAATGATGCTTAATTGTCGGAGTGACCTGATAAAATTAAGGAAATGTGGTAAAGGGAGCTCATGGCGAGCGGCGATTATGTCTCTTTGTTTCACCTGACAGCTAGCATCTACATTTTGATGTCTGGCAGCTCTCGGCTCCACAGCGGAAGAGAGTAAGTGTGAAAAAGTGGCTGCCACTTTGTTCGGTCGGCCAGAATTAGACTTTGTCCAGGAGTTAAGATGGAGTTGTGAATAACAAGCAATGTTGTTGATCAAACATGGTTCATGAATTTAATTATTGTGCCTATATACATTACTTTCAAACTGGGAAGTAAAACACAAATTTAATGTGAAAGAGTAATGTGTTTGAATTGAAGTGCTATGTACTGTTTTCGTAGTTTTTTTTTTTTTTTTTTTACTCAATGTACAGAATTGAAAATACCCACTCTACTGAAAAACACTCATGAACTGGATGTCGCCTTTTTTGGTAGTTTTTTTTTTTATTTAGAGCGTGTTTCTAGGGTGTTTTATATAAAAAAATATTTTTTAGTCTCGCTGTACTTTTATTATACTGCTGTAATTTTGTACGGCAATGTGTTTGTCAGCATGAAATGTGTTTTATTCAACTGTTATTTGAGCACACATTGTGACTTTAAGTATGTACAAGAATATATACTTGTACAAGGGCTACAGTTTCTTAAGGTTTTGGACAAGTAATTAATTCAGTGATGCTCCGAGGGTAGAGATCACGCTCCTGATACACCAGGATGGGTTATTTGTATAAATAATTTAAACAATTCAATTTTGTCTCATCTTTGTCTGTCTGTGTACATTATTAGATAAAACTACACCAAAGTTTAGTTGTGGGGTGTTCCCAGTCTGCAGTGGTCAGTACCTACCAAAAGTGGTCCAAGGAAGCAAAACCGCAGAACCGGCGACAGGGTCATGGTCCTAGGCTCATTGATGCGTGTGGGGAGCGAAGGCTGGCCCGTGTGTCCCGGACAAATGTGTGTCTAATCAAGGCCTCTCACATTATCTACCTCTAATGATTTCTAATTTTTACAGCAGTCATGAATTCATAAACACAAGATGATGCCAAACACCACAAGACCCAAAGTGCTGATCATGTCAATTTTTAATTCGGGAAGTGAAAAAAAGGGTAAATGCTTGCAGAAACAGCAGTGTCCAGCATACAGTGCATAAGATGGTTACAAGCATGCCAGGCAGTCCCACACACTGCATCTCGCAGTAACTACTCAATATGTCAGAAGGTAGTCACAGCATAGAGTAAATGAAATTGCATCACAGTCTTAATTTGTAATGACGCCATATCCAATTTATCGAAGTTCCTTTCTGTTGGTGTGAAGGAAATGTGTACAGCAGTGCAAACTAGCAGAGATCCTCAGTTAACACATATGGGTGGTCTGCGCCAGTAACTGAATATCTACAAGGTGAGGGCAAGTTTCAGCTCTGGTGTCACGCAGAATACCTCTGCCGGGAAGATAACTAATGAATCAGAGCTACAAAATCCAAATGCTGACAGGCCTGAACTGACAAAACGTTCTCTGCATGATTGATTATATGAATCCGACACCATCATTGTTGAAATGAACCAGAAGCAAAGTTGCTGCATGCATCCGTTTCCATTTAGACATAGAAAAGCATACATGCATTACCAAACCTGTTGACAAACACCCGTCAGATCATGTGCTTTAATGCTTCATATGGATCTAACCAAGCTCTCCTGTGTAAAATGACACCTAATGACAACTTTTTATTGACCTAGCCCTAACTGATAAGTGCACTAGTAAAAACAGAAGCTACAGTAGTAGTAGTAGGACCACAGTCAAGTGACAACACCCCCTGTTCATGGAAAATAACAGCATGACTTACAGAAAGAGTAACTAAACAGCATACATTCAAACAACCACTAGCCTCAGTGCTGGAAGTGAATTACAGTACACACAAGAAAAGATGCACAAATAAATAATTAGATTTTTCATGTTTTTTTAGCTGGAGCTCTTCAGATTGTGTTGCAGCTGCATGTTTCATGACTAGGTTGTATAATTTCACAATTTAAGTAAAAGTGACGTTGCATCTGTTGCATTAGTAGCTTGATGCATACGAGTCTTTGAAAACCGATATTAAGGTAGGAAGAATGTCTCACTTGCTGCTCAAGAGACAGTTTAAAAAGGACCAGACTTAACCTTACAACACCGTAATACATACACCTCTGTATGCCGGGACAGAGTTTTTTCATACAGACAACTATTTAACAGTTTTAAGTACAAATGTTTAAAATACAGTTTTAATACTGACTTAAGGAAAATACTGTTGATATCCAGTTTAATTTGGCTTACCTCTGTGTTTCTTCATTGCCTTAGAACTGAAAGAATCGAGCCAAAAAATGAAAACATTTGTATTTTCCTTTAAGTTGCGACTAGGATTTCCTCTTTAATAAAGAGAAGCAGACGGCTGTATTGGGTGGGAGGGAAAAAGAAAAAAGAAAAAAAATAGAACGCGACAACCACTTAGTGGCAGATTTTCCCACCAGAAGATACAAGGACAGGCTTCAGGATCTGCAAACAGACCAAGGCTTCCTCCTCCATCCTCGCAAAGCTTTCCTGCAACTCAGAAGTGGAGCAAAAAGCTAGTCCTGTTGTAGAGGACGAGAAGGGCTGAAAGAAGGCCTAGTGAGTCCTCCGCTACGAGGAGACAGTCACCGGATTGAGAGAACCATTCCGGCTGTAGAACTTTGAGAAGGCCTCTTCAAGAACAGAGGCAAGTCGTGGCTGATCGCCCTGTAACGGCGAGACAGCAAAGTTAAATATAAGCTAGGATGATCAGAATCAGAATCAGCTGTATTGGCCAGGTATGTTGTACACATTCAAGAAATTTGACTCCGGTTTAACTTTGCTCTAAAAATACAATACAGAGACAATACAATTAACTACTGAGTACACATCTATTTACAAATATGAATAAAAGAATAGCAATGAATAGAACAATAGCAGCGACAGTAGTAGTTCACAGTAGTGCAGTGGTGGATAGTGCAAAGGGTGCTGGGATGACTACGAGTGTAAATATGACTATTATAACAGGTCGCTCCATATACATGAGGTAGATTACAGCATGCACAGATAGTGATTGATGATATTTACATGTATAACACTGTGTATATAACCAATGGTGAAGATAAGTTACAGATGAGGGATTGACCTGACATCATGTGACTGTCAACTGATGGTAACTATTGTTAACTGTCCATCAGAGTGATGGCTTGTGGGTAGAAACTGTTCATGTGTCTGGTTGTTTTGGTGTACAGAGTTCTGTAGCGTCTACAAGAGGGGAGGAGTTGGAACAGATTGTATCCAGGGTGTGATGGCTCTGCAGTGATGGTTCCTGCCCGACTCCTGACTCTGGAGATATATAAGTCCTGAATGGATGGCAGGATGGCGACCAGTGATTGTTTCTGCAGTCCTGACTGTCCGTTGTAGTCTGTGTCTGTCCTGCTTGGTGGCCGATCCAAACCACACAGTGATGGGTGTACAGAGAACAGACTGGATAATGGCAGTGTAGAACTGAACCAGCAACTCCTTAGGCAAGTTGAGCTTCCTGAGCTGACGCAGGAAATACTCTGCTGTAATAATCTGCTGTACTGATTAAACATTTGGTATT
>JAVQJF010047390.1:0-26364 GCA_036023855.1 Gadopsis marmoratus
CCATTCCTGTTTTGGGGGTCAAAGCAGCTGAAACTGATTAACAACCCCCTCTGCTACTTAACTGACCAGATCAATATCCCAGAAGTTTAACTGACTTGATGCTATACTCTGCTTAAAAACTGTTCCTTTAATTCTTTTGAGCAGTGTATTATGACAGCATGGGCACCCTGACCTGTCTGCAGCTACGCAGCCACATATGCAACACACTGATGCTCTGTATGTTCTGACACCTTTCTATCAGAATCAAAATTTAGTTTTCAGCAGCTACAGTAGCTCTTCTGTTGAATCGGACAACACAGGCCAGCCTTCGCTCCCCACGCGCATCACTGAGCCATGGCCATCCATGACCCTGTCACCGGTTCAGGGGTTTTCCTTTGTTGGACCACTTTTGGTAGGTACTGACCACTGCAGACCAGGAGCCCCTCACAAGAGCTGCAGTTTTGGAGATGCTCTGACCCAGTCGTCTAGCCATCACAATGTGGCCCTTGTCAAAGTCGCTCACATCAACTTCGAGGACGAAATTTTCTGCCTAATATATCCCCCCCACCCCCCACTGACAGGTGCCATTGTAACGAGATAATCAATGTTGTTCAATTCACCTGTCAGTGGCCATAAAGTTATGGCTTCATACATAAACTTCACATTCAGATATCACCCAAGGGGCTAATTAGAGTAATTGTGAAACTGTTAGAATACTTCAGAAAATAATTAGCACTGTTGTCATCATCTTTCAGGCATTTCAGGTTTTTGTCTTAAGTGAAAATATTAATAGGATTTTGTGGCTCCCATTGCATTACTTCCAACCCTTGAATGAGTAAAACCACGTAAAAAAAAGTCACAGGATGAACAATAGTCATTTTATACTGCGTGGACCTCAGCAGAATGGACAATAACACTAACCCATACTGGTCTTCTACACTAACCTGTCGCTCCTCCTGAATTATCACTGAACGTCTGGAGAGATGAAGGTGACAATTGTTCCCTGGGTGACACAGTGATCAACCTGACAGCTCCCTCCTCCGGCCTCTAATCCTCATTCTTCGACAACTTTTAATCAACAGCAGTTATTTCTCGGTGGCCTTCACGCTGTTAACCTCTGTCAGGCCCTTTCAAACCGAAACAGCAGCAGCAGCTTGAATCTGCTGAGCCAGGTGACTTCTTGTTAATGACTGCCGATAATGGATGTTCGACAGCTGCCTCATAATTGCATTTAGACTGTATTCTCCAAGAGTCAGCTCAGATATCAGACCACTGCAAAAACAGCATGTACTTCTACTCCCACAAAGCTGTCTTCCACATTGACAGAATCCTGAGAAAAATGCTAATAATATTCATTGAATGTGGTGATGGTCATTGTATTCAGTGACAGCACAGAACAGAGCAAGCAATATTGGGCTGGGAAATATCCCCTTATCTTGTTGAGAGACAGACAGGCGGAGCGGTAACAGCCGGGCCCGCTAATGCAGTTTGGTGGCAGGCACATGAAATAACTTCTGGCTTCGGTCAATCACACAACCCCTCGGGGGAAAACGAGAGGAAAGTATTCATCAGGTTTCACATCACACAAGTGAATACACACAAACATACTGTATTGCACATGCCAACAGCCCTAGCCTGCCATTTTCCACATCAATACATGCATGTTTAGACTACATGCATTTGCGAAATGCCTTGAAAACTACAGGCTGAATGTTGACTGCAATAAACTGTAATTGAAAACAAAGCATGCTTGGCGCACAGGTTTCCCATGTGTCAACGTTTGCCCCTGAAAAACACATCAGGGGTGACTGTTCATCTTTGCTTTGCAGCGATGCAATTTCTTTCGAGCCCAACCTGCACACGTCTGCACATCCTGAAACGGGCCGAGAGAGCACGCACACTGCTAAGCTTTGTGTGAGCTTTTTGTTTGGTTTCAGTATCGCTGCTGGCCAGCTGACCGGCTGAGGATTAATCACGCAGACAGAGCCTGCTCGGTCACACAGAGGAGCAGCGCCACTTCTGACAAGAACAAAAGGACAGACAGACGGACACAAAGAGGCTTGGTTTTAGATTATCAGTCCAGTCCCGTGATGCACTGACATCTGTGTGTGCACGAATGTGTGTGTGTGTGTTTGTTTCTTGGACCTGTACGACAGTGCGTGCTAACAGTTGACACACAGCAGCAAGTGCAGTTTGACAGAGGAGGCAGGCCTGCTATGTAATAATGTATGATTCAAAGCTATTTTAAGATTGCGGATTGCTAAACCTAGATTTCCATTGGGGAACTCTCGCTCATATTGCTCAGTGGAAACTGTGCCAAACAGGAACACAGTCAGGGCCTGGGTTTGGTAATGAGGCTGGCTCCAGCTCAGTGTTATACATAGACATGGTGGGAGAACATGTATCTGTTCAGATTTGGCGTCGTCACATTGTGTCAGTTCTGTTTGCCCTGGTTAAAATACTGAATGTCGGGGCACACACACCCAAGAGTAGACCTGATCACAGTTGTCTCTTCTTAGATAAATCACTGTTTTCTCTTCAGTGTAAATCCCCAACCTGTCAAAAGATGATTGGATAATACATCAAGATCAAATGAGCAGTTGAGACAGCTTCATGTCATTTTGTGATTATTAACTTTTAAGACTCACCAATACTCCTTGATGGGAAAGTCGCAAAACGATAAAATATGATAATGATTTAGAGGATTGGCCCAGACCTTTTAGTCTATAAAATGTCAGAAAATAGTGAAAAATGCCAATCACAATCACCAAGAGTCCAGGGTGACTGCTAATGTCTTGTTTTGTCTGATATACAGCCGAAAACCTAAAGATATTCAGTTTATGTAAAACAGAGAAAACTAGCAAATCCTGACAAATGAGAAACTGGAACCAAAGATTGCTTGAAAAATGACTTAAATGATCGATTATCAAAAGAGTTGCTGATTATTCTTCCGTTATTATGTTTTCAGCTTTGGTTGCTTAATATAATAATTGTTCAAATACATTTACTGTCCAGTATACAGTAAATGTAAAGTAAACTGATAATAACTGGCAGGCAGCTGCAAGTTGGGTCTAGTAGAGAGTGAGGACACAGTCTGCCGTTTTTGTTGGGAAGAGCTTTTGTCGTAACGCATATTGACATACAACTCTTGCCAAAAGTTCCATTTTCATGCAACATTTCCAGCAATTTAATTATTTGTGGGCAGAACAGAACAACCTGTCCAGTCTTGTTCTCTTTATTTATACAGGATGACACAGTATTTTAGGAGTGGAGTAGAGAGAAATGGCTACAGAGAGAACTGCAGGTGTAATAAATGTCTGGTGGGATAGAAAAGGGAGGCAGAGTTAAAAAAGAAAACATGTCAGGAAATTTTAAGGGGATAACTGAATTTTGTGTGAAAACTAATGTAAACCAATGTAATAATTATAAACATTTTATTTTAGTTTTTTGTATGAATAAAAACAATAAATTAGCAAATGCATAAACCAAAGGAAAGTGGAATGTAAAATTACAGGCAAGTAAATATGAGCAGGATCATCAATAAAACGTACAGAGTACAACATTTAAAATCACTTAAGCAAAAATAGACTGCAGACTGTGCAGATTACAGAGACATAAATCCCAGAAAATACACCAGAAATCTGCAGTACCATACAACATTAAGGAAAACGTAGCTGTAACTTCAGGAGATGAAAGCTTGGTCTAACAGTTATGAAGCAAAACACTCACACACTGCACATTTGCCTGCAGATTGTTATGGCTTCTTGGCTGTAGTAATGAGGCATCAATGCTTTCATGCTCTCAAGTTTAGGATATGGATGAGACATTATGCAGCAAAAGCTGTTGAGTAATTAAACTAAGTGCAAACCAAAATTGTTGACACTTGGCAGGGTTCGACATTAACCATGGCCCTATGGCCCGTGGCCACAAAAAGGTAGTTTGTGGCCACCAAATACTTCATGTTCGGCGGACCCCTGTGACCAACAGGTTTAACGCCTGTACTGCACATACTTTGCCTTCGCCAAATCAGCGTTACAGTTCCACAAACATGCCAATTCCAAATCAAGAGACTGTTAGAGAATATGTATTCCATATGTTTACAAAGAACTTTGTGCTTTCAATTTACATAAGTAAAAAATAAAAAATGTAATTCTGTTAATGTCTTTTAATTTATTATTTAATTGTCAGTTAAGGAGGGCTATGTTAAGTTGCGTTACATTGCATTAATATATATTCTTTACATAACTTTACATTTAGGTCACCAAAAATGTACTCCGGCCACCAAATTTAGGGGCTTGGTGGCGGCCAGTGCTTAAAATTATTAGTATCTATCCCTGCTTGGTATGGCTGGAAATAACAATATTTTATTCTCTCATTTGTACAAAAATAATAATTTAATTATCAATAAAAAAAAGAAATTGTGTTCAAAGCACATCTATCTTTTATTTACTTAAAGTTATACCTCTGTTTTTCCATACCGTGTTTCTACTACTAATGTGTTTGCCTACCGTGTATGTACGTCACCTATTGCATGTCATTCTGCCCTCCATCCCTACTCTGTTGCTCATCCTAGGGTTTCTACCATTTTCCTGTTAAAGCGGCCTTGCTTGTGTGTGTGTGAGATCACAAACGTTTTCCTTATCCATACTGAGGGTCTAGGGTGTCATACGTACAGACTCAAAATCCCTCTGACACACATACTTGTGATTTTGAGATATATACACAAAATTGACTTGGGTTGAAGGGACGTTTCACTGAAGTGACAGTTCATCAATCACAGGAATTGTTGCGTGTTTAAAGATATCATTTTATCCAAAATGTTATCTAAAAAATATTAAGTGCGTTGCGACTTTCATAGTAAATATAGGATTATGTTTTCACTGATGATGTTTATGTTCCATCAGTATGTACAAATGGCTCATTGAGAGAACTGTCATCCTTTTATTTATCCTATGAAAAAGGTCAGATCTAAGGAGAAATAAATCAATGACAAAGACGGCAGCTTGTAGATACATTGCCTCAGTCATTTCGTTGTGATGTGCTGAGTCCTAATTTCTCTGTCCCTTGGGATGAAGCCAGGGATCATAAGAGACAAGGACAGAGAAGGGTCTGGCTGACCAAACAGAGCCAACAGCAGCCTTGATTCCCATGATGACAGAAATCTGGATTACTGCAACTCATTTGAATCCCCTTACATCACATGTCTCTGTATCTGGTCTCTCTACTCAGGTCTAAAACTAAACCATGAGCTTGCCTGAGCGTGGCACTGAATCTCCACATGTCCTGATTCAATAATCTGTATTTGACCCTGCACTTTGACCTTCTCTTATAGACCTACAGGAGTGAATGAAGTGGTGACATTATCATCACACCATTAGAAGAACTTGTGAGACCTAATTGCAGAGCTGAGTTAATCTGCACAGTCACTGATGCAGTTTGGATTCAGTCTGGATAATGTCTGTGCTGATTTTGGAAGGGAGCAGATATCTGATAATTAACTCTGCTTTTTTAATACATTAAATCCAACCTCGCTGTCACTGTCCATGTTATTTTATGTCTTGTGATTTTAGTTGTTGACTTGTATTATATATATTGTCAAAATTCTCCACTTCCTCAATGTATTACTGATTGATTAAAACATGTGTGTATATATATAATAGCTTAATTCTCTATGACAACACATGCTTTGTGAAAGGAATAAAACAGGTGTTTATTTATGTTTAAGATAAATAAGATTTGGGCAGCCCATTCTTTGCTGGATATGCATGATGGCTACCAGAAATGAAGCAAGAAGCCGTTTGTAAATGGTAAATGGTAAATGGACTCTTTCTTATATAGCGCTTTTCAACCGAACCGGTTCCCAAAGCGCTGTACCAGTAATCTAAGGTAGAACAGTAGTCTAATTTGTGATAGCACTTTGTGTCAAATTGCAATTTCTATGTTGCAAAAAATGATTTTAGCAAGGTTGGTTGTATGAGCTTATAGGGGTAATTCAGATGACACCAGTATATTGGCGCACTTTAGTTGAGCTGCAGTGGGCAGCAGGGACTGAGAGAATTTGCTGTGTGGAAAATATCATATTTGAACATTTATGGAAATCTCATATGTTGTGCCGGTATGTTGGCAAATTTGACTAAATAGCAATATGCTGAATGATTATCATGCTATATTATGATGCAGACACGAGCATTGCACACATACATGAAGTGCATAATATACTGTATACACAAAATACTGACTGTCGATTCTTTTAAGTTTTCAGATCATCGCATTCCCTAAGAAGAGCAGACGAGAGGGAAAGTACAGATGATTCCTCACATACTTAACAGAATGTGATGACAGATGTGGCAGACATCATAGCGTGGCATGAAATTCCACCATGACTCAGGGGTTAGCTATCAGTACATTCACAGTGTGGTATCACAGAACCAGTGTACGCATTAATGGAGCCGCTCTGACTTTTGATGATTTATAACAAGTTACAGGATCGCCAGCTTCTTTGTCCTTCCCTTCATCTTCAAAGGATGTCATCAAAATAAGTGAAGCATAGCAGCTGGCAGACTGAGCACACATCACTGCATTGGATGACTCAAATTCCAAATGCAGCCATCCCCCAAACTAGTCTACTGCTAAAGTTCCCTGTATGAATCCTCACAGCCATGGATTTCCCATATCAGTGACATGCACATGGATGGAGACCCATTTTGAGGCTGTTTACGGACCGAGTCAAGTGTGAGCATGGTTGTGGGGCTCATGTCAGTGATCTGGCTCTGGAGTCACAGCTGCTTTCAGACCACATTGTGGCTCATCGTCTGAAGCCCAGACCAAACAGCCCTGCCCTGTCTTTCTTTAATAGCTTCACAGAAAAGGATGCAGTTAAAATCAACAGCAAACATGAAATAAGCAGACAACTGGAATGGATGGAGGTTGGTTGATGATGGATGATATTCAAGTGGCTACAATAACAAAGGCTGTGATACACTACTGAGCGTCAGGATGATACAGAGCTCTATTAATTTCTCTCTCTCTCTCTCTCTCTAGGAGGATGGCGCTATACCGGGGTGGATGAATATTCTAGCAGAATATTAATAAATGATGAGGGGAGGCAGTGTTGAGAGGCTCACGACACTTTGGATTGCTCAGCTGTTGTTTTTGCATCCTTTTCCTCCACCCCGTCTTCAGTCGGGTGCTCCCATGATGCTCTCCCTCCTCCTCAATCAGCACACAAGCTGCCAACTCCCTCACTCTCGCCTCCCTCTCTATGTCAGTACTGACATTTTTCCTACAAAAAAAACCCTAATGTGGCTGTTGGGACTTTGATATTTTTAATGTTATTTTCACGTGCTATAACTTTAGCTATCATTAGTAATGTGGTATGATAACCAAGCAGGTTAATTCTACTCAGCGAGTACAGCTACTGAATTTAATAACTATACAGAAACTATGCAAAATTAACAAATATTGCATAGCTGTTGTGAAGGTTTGTGTGGTAGTGCTGTTTGTTTTCTAATCAGCCATTGCAACAAACATTAAAGATGTGCCAGCTAGAGAGTGTGATATCAATTAATGGGCTTTGTTTCTGATGCGTAAAAATACTGACATAGTGTGAAGTGTGTGAGTTGCTCTGTCTGGAAGGGAGTTTATTGTCGTTGCACTGGTGTAAGCTCAAACCAATCAGCATTTCTACAATAGTAGAGGATTTATTTGTTTGCAATGCTCCCTCCTACAGATGGATATACTAAATAAAAACATAACAGATACGAGTTTTAATGGCGCCTGTAAACACCAAGAAAAGTCACCTTGCTAAATCAACCTCCACACAACAAAAAATCTTTAACTTGTCCCTCCCATATCGTTTCCCATCCTTCTAGACCTTATTCCCTCTCCTCATCTCCCTCCTTCTCTGTTTGTTTCTGCGCCCGAATGGCATGACTCAGTGGACAACCAGGCAAGTTAAGGAGCTCCCCAGGGCCCAGAGGTTGCCATGTCTGTCTGTTCAGTTCCCAGCAACAGCAACAGTGTGAGTGTACAAGTAGACAGAAAAACACAACGTTGGACAGTGGTCATCCTCTCATTATTGTTGTTCACATTTGCGAAGTCTAGTAGTCTCTACAATTTGGGAGAACTTGACAACTTTTCCTGTGGCACTATAAGGGTTCCTCCCACACTCTTCAGTATACCATTATGCTGTAATAACCTGCCATGGCACAGTAAAGCAAACTTACTGATATCCGTAGGTAGGCAGAGCAGCTCTACTGTTTGCTCCAGGCGATGACCTAAAACACAAAAGGAGAGCGCGCGTCAAACTGAGCATCAAACTGACAACCGACATGAAAGACACACAGTTCAGCAAGAAGGTTGAGCTCTGATCTCCTTTTGCTGCCAGGATGTGCATAAGGTGTGATTGGCTGATGATGAGAAATGTGTGGTATATATCATAGTGGTAAGAGCACGTCTGGTGAACTAAACAGAGCGTGACACTGTGAGTAGCTGTCATTCGACAGATTCAAGTTTTTACAATTGCATCATGCTATGATTGAAAATAGCCTGTCCAAATCCTGTACAAACCTCCACACTGACACTCTGCTCTGCACAGAAATGATACAAAATAGTATGGGATATTATATTTTATAATATTATTTGATGTTATAATATTTTAATAGGAAAGTAATAAAGGGATGTTAAGTGAAGTGAAAGTTATTTTGGATAGGGTAAGGTAATTTTTTTATGTAAGTCTACTCTAGTCCTATGAAAGAAAATATAAATATCAAACCAACACTTTCCTAATTAATAGGGTAAAACATACAAAACAAATAAAAACTATGTATGCAAACATATGCAGACAACTGTGAGCAATATTTGACATTTGATCTTCTCTAATGAGCATCTAGATCTAGCATAATGAGCTTGAACGTCTGGCAAAGCTGAAGTGAGATGTGCTTCCTGACAGGATTTTTATCATTATTTTTCCGTGACAGCAATTTTTCAAGCCCTCCGTTGTTTGAGAAAGAAGTCTGGCTACATTAGGTTGACTGGCCAGTAACAAGATTTCAGGGCTGGAGATACAGCAAACCTAGTGATACAGCAACATTAGCTCAGCTGTATTCTCCCAAACTCTGACAGCAGGGCCTCACCATCTGCCACTAAGGCAAGGCCACATGTCACAATTCATCCTCACGGCCTGAGTCCCCTTGTGACAGCCTCAAGTGTCCCCACTCAGCAGTTGGATCAGATTAAGCAGAAAACACACCAGCCAGCATGGTGTCAGTATGATAGCTCTTTCAGCCACTGGTGTTGAGTGAAGTGACAGGTTCAGAAGGGGTTAAAAAACGGGGCAGGTGTAAGATGTGGTGAAGACAGCAACAGTGGCAGCTATGTGCCACATAATGGCTAATCTGCCAGGATTCCTAAATGACACAAAATCATCATCTTGGCCGTGCAATAAATACTGACCAAAGTGACAGATAATCAAAAATGAGCTTTATAAACAGCTGGCTAACGTATATGCTGTCGCGCCCTCAGCAGAGATTTATTGGTTGGAGAGAAGGCATAAAGAGAAGGGCAAAATGGTATTTTGAACTGCAAGTGATCAACACTCGCTGACTGATTCTCCTAAGTGGATACAAAGTTTGGGAGATATGAAAAGAGAGGAGAAATGCCTGAGTGTAATACAAAGAACAAAGCAGCTATAGAAAACAGTTCGGAGTGAAAACAGCAACTTAAGTGCTGCCATTTTTCCTCAAAGCACTAAACAAAACAATAGTCAAGATATATGTTTATTTCTCATTTCAGCACACACACTAATTTGTACTTTTCCATAACTCTCCGAAAGCTGATATCAACTTAAACCATGACACCTACATGCTTGACTCTGTAACACTTACCTTAACCTTATCCTAAGCATAACTGCAATTTTAACCTGAAAACTAAATCTTAGTCCTTAGATTGACAAATGTTATTCTTGTGGCGACCACATTTGTGTTTTCAGTTGGTGGGTCACAAAGCAAGAAATACATAACACACACAGATTGTGTTCAAAGTTGTTACTCTGCTGTAGTTCACCATGGCTCCCTTCCTCCTACTTGCATACAGCCCTGAGGCTTGTATTGGTCCCACAGGGCCAACTAACACTGCAGCACACTGCAGCTGTACGGTGTTTGAGACAAAACACTCAGCAGATCACACTTACGACCAACCCAATGGGGGAAAACAACATTTAGAAAGAGTAGATACTCGAGTCATCTGCATTCTAGAAATCGTAGGCTATTGAATAGCCTCATTCCCAGGACCATATTATCTTAGATACTGTGAGCAAACAAGGAAAAAACCCATTTGTTTCGCAGTTTCTATTTTGGCCTAAAACCAGATGCATAAATCCCAGTTTTTTATTAATAACCGCTAGTAATGCTGCCTTTGTGTCTGCTTTCCCTTTATTCTTTTTCCAATGTCATAGATCATTCCTGACTAGCCACAGTATTCAGGAGTGGTTTTACTGCACTGTAACAACTGTAGGTAGGGTTTCAACCCAGAGACTAGACAGGCAAATCAGAGTGCACATGAGCATGTGAATACATAATGTATATTTTACAGAGAGATCAATTCATGGGTTCATTGACAGATTATTAGAAACCCACACCAACTATAATTCTGGTGCCAATACAGAGCATTAGCCCTAGGTGTTATTTGACAAGAACCCAACATCCACTTCCCCCTCTTCCTGCCAGCGCAAGCCATGCAGGCCAGATTGATGGTGAATATAAATGTTCATCCAATTTAGTATTATATTTTGTGCACCAAACTGAGTATCCGCCATCTGTCTATCAGCTGTGAAAACCTTACTGCTCCTTCCGCCGCATACTTCCATAAAGCATTTCTCTGCTAAAAGCCACCAAAAAATAAATAAATAAATAAAAGCTAGAAACTGGACAAAACAGAAAAAACATACCCTCTATCTGTCGCTGATATTGATCATTCGCGCTCTGGCGGAGAAGTTGTGAATATGTCAAAATTTGAGTTTGTGAGTTTAATTTTACATTCAGTTTCACACTTCTCTCCTTCTGTCCATATAGTGTGCAAGTGTGAAGTAGGAGACATCATGTTTCCGACACATTTACACATAGAATGAGGGAGAGCAATGTGGTAAACCCGTATATCAGACAAAAAACGTTATTCAAAAGCAGATTATTTTTCTGTTTTAATGTTTTAAAGCATGTGGACTCTGGCTCAGGGGGGAAATAAGATAAGATAAGATAAGATAAGAAAAGATAATCTTTTATTAGTCCCTCAGTTGGGAAATTTCAGTGTTACAACAGCAAAAATTTAAAAAAAAGCAACAAGTAGTAAATAAGTATAGCATACAAAAGAAAAATAGAAGGTAAAAAATATGGTGTGATATGATGATGACTTCCCTTGTTAAAAATACTTTGTTATGAACCTGATGCAGAGATGGCATCTTAACGAGATCTCATCTTAATCTCTGCAGACCTCAACACCATACATGCATGTGTGCACATGAGGAAATACACAAGCTGACAGATGCACAACACTTGTATGAACACCTACATCTCAGCTCACCTCCAGCAGGAAATCTATCCACATCGATCTCCATCATCCCGCCCTCCCTCCACCGTCATGACAGGCAAAGGCTTACAGTACCCTGTTCACTTTAAAACCTTGCATAAGCTGTTCCCTGGCATTTTACAACCCGTCGTCATTTTGCAAGGTTACTCAATGCTGTGCTGTCAAGACCTCCTGTCCCAGAGCAATAACTAAGCTCTCTTTTCTGAATTACAGACCGAAGGCACCTAAAGATGGAACAGAGGGTGTAATGAGAGGGCTCTAAGGCACAGCAGAGATAAACAAGCCGCTGGCTGCAAACAGTCCAGTTAGGATGTCCTGACCTGCAGCTGTACTCTCAGTGCTGTTTAGCAGTCAGTGTTAAGAGGAAACACATCCAATGCAACATGTGCATTATGCCAGTGTTTGAACAACACATCTGTGTGCATGATATTGTGCGTGACATCAAGACAAGGTAATGATAAAGTGGTGCTGTGAACACTGACACAAGAACTCATGTTGTTATTTCCAAACTCATTATCTATTCAGTTCAAACCCACCTCCATTAATTCTCTCATTAGTATTCATCAGCTGGCCTCATCTCACCTGCGGCTGAGAGGTCAGAACACATGGCTCCAATTTTGGCATTTGGACCAAATCAACAGACTGTTTGAGCTTATTGCTGAGGTGTGGAACCTGTCTTCTGGCCTCTCAAATGCCTCCCGAACCAAAATCAGAAGGTACGTGAAACTCTTTGATGCACTGCTTCAGCAATTAGATCTGCGCATTGTACAACATTTACAGCGTTGTCCGTTTATGTTTCTAGAGATGTATAGTACTTCCACAGAAACATTGTCTGAACACGCGGGATGTTTTTTTTCTGTTGGGTTGCTACTCTGATTAAAAGATTTGCTCAGGAGAACCTTCAGAAAATGATCCCTAAATCAGAAAAATAGTGCCTTATTTCACGTAAGTTGGTGTGTTCATGTTGTAAAAGACAACAAAACCGGTAGAAATTTGGTTTGCGCTGCTATTTATAGTAATCCCTAAAAGGCACAATCCCTCAAAATGTAAATAACAACCCACAACCAAACCAAAACAGATGAGTGGAACCTGCTTTCACTCCCAAACTGATTGACAGCTCTTTAAATACACATACTAGAATTAGACAGCCCTACTTTCACCTTTTCACTGATGTAAGCACCATTCAGCTTAGTTTTGACCTGTGTGGGTGTGCACCCTCTAGAAGGGAGTGTTAAGTCTGCTGTGCTGCATTTAAGACGCGACACCAACATATTTATCATCCACTGGCATTATATTCCTGGTTAGCTGTTTCTCTCAGAAAACTGAAAGCCATCTTTGAATGCTCCTGTTTTTCTACAATATACAACTCTGGATGTCTTTCCTCTCATTGAGCACATTAGCATCTATAAAGGACAACAGATAACAGCCAGGATTATATCAGCAACTTATATATAAATTAGATGTTTGTATTTTGTGTGTAAAGAAATAAATGCAACATTTTAAATAATCTCTTAATCTCAGTATTAAACAACAAATCAAATACAATAAATGCGTCCCTCCAAGTATTTCATTGTGTACTGTGTACATTGTGTGTTTAGATGCACAAGCTCAATAAAAACATTCTCTAGTCTCCAATAATTACAGGATATTGACATCCATGTAAAGACTCATTAAGACAGCCACCACCTACACAGACTTGTCGACTTCTGTTCTGATTTCTTTTCAAATGTAATTCTTAAATATTGCAATGCGTCATGGGAAAACATTCATACATCAATGTGGTGTTTCCCATTAATTAATTAAATAATGGAAAAGAAGATAAATGTATTGAAAATAAATGACTGTCTGACAGTATATCTAACTGTGCACTTGACTGACAGATACTTTAAGCCTGTTATACATATTGACATTTCCTAAATCACTACCAGGGATAGACACCAATGTTTTCAAGCACTGGCTCCACGGGCCACCAAGCCCCTAAATTTGGTGGCCAAAGTACATTTCTGGTAACCTAACACAGCCTTCCTTAACTGTGACACTTCAATAAATGAAAAGACATTAACAGAGTGAAAAAATATTTTATAAATGAAAATTGAAATTGAAAACTCAAAGTTCTTTGTAAACATATGCTACATTCTCATAGTCTCTTAGTTCAGATTTGGGATGTTTATGGAACTGTAACGTTGCTTTGACGAAGGCAAAGTATATCCAGTATAGGGATAAAACTTGGTGGCCGCAGGGGGCCTCTACATGGAGTATTTAGTGGCCACAAACTAACTTTGTGTGGCCACGGCCCATAGAGCCATGGTTAATGCTGAACCCTGACTATTGAAACTGCCCTTGAAATATCATCCATGTTTGACCTTGTATCCATAGACTAGCAAATGGGCCCACAAATAGAAAGCACATCCTCAAAAGCTTTTTGACAGCGCTAAAGTGTTATAGGATTGTTCCTGCTATAATACTGTAACCCATAAAGTGAGTGAGTAATAGCAATAGAAAGATGACCTACTTAACACCACGGAACAAAGAGGAAATTTTAGGCCAGAGATATAAAGGCACCTGCTCTTTGATGTGTCACATTTTTTATCTCAACCCTCACCAGAACACATAACAGCAAAGCAGCATGGATGGATGTTCACACATCAGTCTCTGCTTGACTGGCTGTCTCCTCAGACAACCGTACCTCCCTTCCTCCAGTCAGAAGGTTAATGCTAATGTGATGTCCAAGGCTATGAAAAGCCATTTCCTTTGGAGGCACACCTAGATGTCTGAGGTTACCTCAAATTAAATCTGAATGCCATTGCTCTGCAACACACATGTCAAAACAAATTAAACTTGGAACAACCACCCGTCACATTCAGGTGGAGCCATTCAATGTTTTTTTCCAGGTGTTTGCTAAATTTAAATCTATCTGTAAGAGTCGCTAAGCTTGACTGGAAATCAAAAGCAACATGTATACTAATAAATTAATATCTTTCTATATTTATATCAACATTTGACATCAAGCGACGTCTTGTAAAGTGTATGTGTTGCTTGTACTGCTGATCTCACTCAAAATCATTGTCCCTGAAGATCAAGTATACTGAAAATCACTCAAACCAATACAGTATATCTGCCCCAACTGTTTAAGAGAAAGTTATAGAATCAAATGTTTTTTTTCTGTTTCCCCCCACTCTCTCTCTGTCACCTCTTCCATTTTTATCTTGCAACTTTTACTTTGGTCATCTTCGTGGTCCCTCTTTCCCAGTTCCTCTCTGAGCAAGTCTCACACCGTAGATAAAACAACCATCTACTTGCTCCCCATCAGCTTTATCACACAAATGATGAACAATCATCTGCGCCGTCAATCAACAAATACGTCTGTCTATACAAATAACGTCCAGAGGCTGGTACTCCAAAGCAATTCCACATTCAGTCTGATTCACATCCGTCATGCTTGAATAACAGCAGGCTGCATTTCATATGGAAATACATTTACCTCTGCATCTATAGCCGATGACATTTCGTTAAAAAGCAGCAATCTCTCAGTGTTGAGAAAATAAATTTGCCATGTATTTGTCTGAGCAGCCCAACAATGGCAGCTGCAGCAGGTGAGGCTCGCTGCACATCTAAATGCTAATATCATGCTGCTCCTCAAACAAATGCAGTAGCTAATGAGCTGGCTTGGTAAATGCATCTTAAGCCTAAGTAATGACATAAGTGACAGCATACCGAGGAAGAGGAGTCATCTTATGACTCATAACGCAGCGGGAGGGTTTATAAAATGGGTATATCAACGCCACGCACTACACTCTTAGCACTAACCCACATACACACACATAACCTAAAAACTAACAATGCCAGGTGTTTGCCAAGGTTAGTTCTTCTGAAACTCCAGGTTTTCTAATTAGATCATCCTGAATATCTGCTCCTTCCTCTTAAGTTTGCATAAATCTCAAAATCTTACAAGAAGATTCTGACGATAGACTAATCCTAGCAAAAAGTGACAGTTTTAGACATCTAACATATGTTACCTGTGAAGTAGCATGCAAAAACTCATACTACAGGTTTGCAAAAGACGTACCAAGAACTCTAACAAAGCCAAATTAATGATGAACAGTTAAAGCAAGCAAATGCAGTGTTTGCAACTTTGAAAACACTTGGGCAAGAAAATCACTAAGCACCTCATTGATTAAAACATTGACAAAATGACACAACTGCAGATGGCAAATGAAACAGTAAAGATCAAGAGTAAAGGTGTGACTGAAAGGGCTAAAACCTGCTCGGTCTGTCCTGACAGATTAATTAGTACTTTTGAGGAAGTAGGTGAGAGCAGAAATGGCTGTTTGGTGACAGGAGGCCTATATGAATAACAAAATAAAATCCACTGAGCTTAAAACTCTTTTACATTTATAAGTAAATACTGTAGTATGCATGAATACTGTACATGCAAAAGAACAACACCTGGCACACCTCCTGCAGATTGTGCTGGTATGTCCTGACCGTATCTATGAGCAATCTATTCTGGTTGATACACTCTGGCTTGGTGCCCTGGATTGCTGCTTTCAGCTATATTTATAGTTTCTATTTTTCATAGTTTTGCACTCTGTTGTAACACAAAAGTCATACATCAATTTTAGGGTTGGGTTCCATTTTGGATACAGTTTCATACTGATAAAATACTCAGGCATAACAAAACCTCAATTTTACACAGGAAGAGTATTACTCCGCATGTGAAAACAGTTCCTACATTGTGAGAAAATAACCCACATAATGCTGTCAGAAAAGAAATGCCAGTCTCTAAAATAAAGTGGACCGTGGCATATTTAATCAACATTTCATGTCTGATGCTCTTCATCTCATTATCGAATTGCAGCTACAGGTTGTGAACATTAAGCTAATGAGCTTGTCAGTCAAAACCGCAGTCTCTGTTTTCTCAGCCAACAAAATGGCATTATAGATCTCAACTGAATGTTTGAACTTCAGATCCAGTTAACGAGTAAGGCTGTTTCTATGCTTCTCTCTCTCCGTCTCTCTGGGTGTCGCCTCAGAGCGATTCTTTAGTGCCACCCATGATTAATGCAGCTATGAATGGGTTTCTCTTTCACCAAGCACTGTGGGAGAAGGGTTTCTTTCGTTCTTTCTTAGCCATTTTGCTTTCCTCCCAATGTGACCTGATTTAGCCACAGAGTGTGAAACTGATTTGGACTCATTTACATGCTAATGGCATAAAGAGAGGTGGAATGATGTGTAGGCGTCACCTCATTGATTATAGGGGACACCACCGCACTTGAAAAAAAATGATCTGCAGTTTAAACTAAATAATTCACAGACTCCTTATTTATAAATCTAACGAGGGGATAGCATGAAGGAGCACACTCTTTGTGTAGTACCATGAAGTACCATTCCATATTTCCACATTAACATGCAAAAAAGAGAAATGTTACATAAGGTGCAAGACCAACAAGCGTTGTCTTGTTAAAGTTGCTGTATGACTGAGAGGGTCACTCTTGAAACATAATTCATAAACAGAGGTGGGCAACAAAAAGAAACAACACAACAGCACAGCAAGTTACAGCATGAGCTTTATGCCAAGATGTATATAATGCAGCAGTGTTTTTAAATCTACCACATTTGTAAGACTCATTGTATTGTTTTTAGAGAGTCACAAGTCTTATTAAAAGTGTGTATGTGCTGTCAGGATGTGCTACAAAATATAGGCTCAGAGGAAATTATGTAAGATTTCATATAAAGCAACAGTTGTGAATGAATCACTACATCAGCTTGCAAAGGCAAGCTTAAATGTTGTTGATTTCAAACAATGATTACTTTAAAATGTATCTCTGATGAGACAGAAAAATCAAAAAACATTACTGTCACAAGCAGCAGTCACAAAAATGAACACCTATTATAAAGACTAGTGGAGTTTTGATTATGTAACTGCGCATGTGGAAGCAAAGGGTTATTTAAAGCAGCAGTGAAGATAATATCATGTTTGTCTAGTAGTGGGGAAGTCAAGAGACTTAGTACACTACCTGAATGTTTCGAGGACCTTAGGCTAGAGACAATGTGGCCTTGGCCTTCCCACTTTGAACACTCAGGAGAGTGTAAACGACACATCCTGCTGGCCTGCAACATCTCTCAAAAACCCCTTCATGCCTCAACTAGCCACTGCTTCGATATTGATTACTTGAAGGTGCAGGTCGCTGAGGTGTTGAAGAATGTCAAGGTAGTTGGGACATGTGTTTGATGAAATCTGGAGACTGACTTCTCAAACCATAATGGATTTTACAGCAGGTCCAGAGGAGCAGGACAGAGAGTGGTTATTGACAATGAGAGGGGAATATATGGAAAGAAAAACATGTAAAAGTTAGCTTGCTGCTTTATCACTGGCACAAAGGTGATTTTCTTTCTCTTTGTCTTTTAATAGAAACTATGTTTAAAGTGACTTTGCACACTATCTATACACAGGCTGAACCATTTTGGAGCTCTCTAGGTCCTTGTCCCCACAACAAACAGTTCAAAGACTGTCACAAACAATGAAACAAGAATTGCCGAAACAGTGATCCTTAACCATGCCTGACATGGAATGTGACCTGGATTTCTGCATGTTTTCTTTACCTGCTAATAAAGCACAATAGTATCACGTTGTACCCTCGAGCCAAAAGTCAACACTAGAATAAGACTCTGCCCCTTAAAGATCGATCAAACGACTTCAGATCGATAGTATCCAGTGGATGAAAGCTATAGGAGATAGCTTTGTCTCCAAGTCAAAGTAGTCTAGTGAGGGTTTAAAAAAAAAACAAGCAGGACAAAAGGCAGAAACACAGATCACACTTTGAAGGAAAAACTGAAATCGAATGAGACAGCACTGTCAAAACAACTTGAGTAACACTGATATGGCTGTCAAATTCATGTGTGTGATACTAGAACAATGGCAAGAGCTGGACAACAAGGGCTGACCTATCCATGCTTTATTTAGAGACAGGAAATGTTATACAGCCTGGTATTTTGTATGGCTATAGTAAGGCAAATGATATCCTTGATCACAAAGCTAAGTCAGATTACTCAATTCTACAGAAATACGCATGCCTCCAGTAACACATTCATATATTGTGCCGTGGTCATTGGATACAAATTTGAATACAAAAAAATCAACTTTGTAGATGAATGTCAAATTGAATATGTAATGTGGAGAAAGCTTAGGAGCAGCAGCATCATCTGATTTGTGATGATGAGTCAGTTATCCTTGCAGCTCCGACTAAACCTTCGATTCTGTAATCAAGCCTGCATGTGAGCCAGAAAACCCTTTCTGTTGTGATGAACAGTGAGTTGTGATTAGTCTGTAAGGCCTGAGGAAAAAGGAAAAACAAAACAGCTGCTGGCAAGCTGCAAACTAGAACATTAAAGTCCTTACTGTGCAAATAGAACAGCCAGCAAATCTGATGAAGACAATGAACTGAAGTACATGAGCTCTGTAGATATTAGGTTACAGTGCTTTTCAAATTACCTTATGAAACACAACCAGCAGGGATGGAAAGGTTCAGCATATTTTCACTCAGTACATGTAGAGGTAAAATGCTTCTGTCAGCTCTAAATTCGTTCTCGCTATTGACCACTCAAGCTGGCCGTAACAGTTTTTTCTTCGGGTTTATTCTAAGTTAAGCTTGATATGGCTGACTGCAAAGTAAAACCACATAGCACTCAAAGAGCACATGCCTCTGCCAAGGCCGCACTATCCCATACATTTGATATTTAAATAGTAAAAAGAAACTTCTGTTCTTTTTTTCGTCAGCACCTAGATCCAGATGTGAGTTAACCGTCAGGTTGATATCAGTAGTCCAAAGCCAAAATAGCTTTAGGGTGGAGGGCATGCAATATTTCTCTGTCACAATAAAAATATTAAATATAAAAATTATATTCACATATTAATTTCCAGCCTGCAACAAGCTCTGAAAGGTGTAAATTATACCTCCTCCCCCCCCATCTGCCATTCCTCTGCACATCTCTATTTGCTTGTTAACACACAGCAACAGTGCGGTTCACAGCTCGTCCTCTACATGCTAAATCTTGTGTTGTTGAATGCAAATTTGCTCGCTCTAATTGCTCACACAAAGCCTTTCTACAGCAATACAGTAGTCTGTAACAACACTGCAGCACCACTTATCTTACAAAAGCCTCTTCATAAATCATAGACTAAATTGCCTTCTTGCCTTTCCTGTTGTATGCATCATGAAACAACACCCACCCTTTTTCCCTATAGGTTTTATTATCTTGGAATCTTTTGTTTTTGCCAAAGGACATAACAGTATGCCATCATACCAACGTTATGAAGCGAGTAGAGAGCATAAAGGGAAGGTATGTGGAATCCATAGCTTACAGAGCAATGCTTTTAAGACGATATTGCACATGATATTATATAATGGATAACTGCTTTCCCTGTGGCACTGCCATCCAAGATGCTAAGGCAGATTCATTCCTGCTAAGGGAATAGTTTTGTTTAGCCGAACCTAGTAACAATTGTTTAGATCAATTCTCTTGAAAGGCTAATGATTGAATTACAGATTTCCAAATAGTTATTATCTTTCATAATTTGTGCAGCAAGGTGGGAGGCTGTTGCCCTATTCTGTTTCCTCCTTCAGAGTCCAATTTAGTATCCTCCGGCTGCAGCATGAATAAGATCCCAGCAGATTGCAGGGAGGGTGTTTGTCCTTCAGTGCAGGTGCTACACAGAAAACTATCCCGGGCTACAGAGATGGTGAGACAATGCAGGACAGTGAAAGTGATATGCGCAGGAGGACAGCGGGGAGGAAGTGAGGACAGACTGAGCGCAAAAGGTGGGAAGGAAAAAGGAGGAAATGAAAACTTAAAACATCCCCACTTTCAACACAGCAGCAAGTCAACACGCTGGGCGCGTCCTCCAAGGCCTTATAGGTTTCTATCATGACTCTCCGGGGGCCCTTCACTTTCTCTAATAGCCATGCATTACTCTCCTCTATCTGCCCTCATCCTCTACAGCACTGGACATCCTCCGCTGCGACACAGCCATTGTTCTTCTCTTTCTGTCTGTTCTCTGCTCCCGACTGTACAAGCCCAGTCTTCCATCTTTATTCTGTCCCACTGTTAACCTCTTTGTTTGCATCAGAGATTGTCAGACGGGTTTCCTAATTTTCTCAGCTCTCCTTTTGTTGTCACAAAACACTCAGTGTCATAGTCTACTCGCTGGTAACAATACACAAAATCACATAGATCAATTATAAAGGCTAAGGTTTTTTTTCTTTGGCAACATGGTTTACGATTACTAATGTTTTTAATCAGGTGTACAGAGGGTTTAACCAAGAGGCTGCAATTATTTTTAATCCCAGCAACCTACTATCCTAATGTTTACTTTTGATTTCATTTGAGTGGAAAACAAATCTGTTCTTTTAAGCGGATCCAGTGAGGCAACTGGATCCTATCATGTTGAACCATTTGAAATATAGTCAAATACTGGATGTCTTAAAGATTTAAATCTTACACCACTGTAATTAGCCAATAATGTACAACTCCAGAGACAATACTGATGTTGTGAGAGAAACCAGCAAAGCAAGGCTTGTACTGTAAACATCAGACAGCCCAAAGACATCACACAAGTGGGCGATGGCTAACGAAATCCATTCTGCGTGACTGGAGGAGGGCAGACGCTGAGGACATAACATTGCATGATGCAAAGCAGACCCTCTGAGTCTGTCCCCTGCTCTGTCTGAACAATGAACAGCCAGACACGCCTCTCAGCAACTGCCCTCCCCTGTGGCCGGGATCGGCACAGAGTGGTACACAGCAGGCACCTATGCATACACAAATCCTCCACCAAATATAGACTTCAGACAGCTGCAAGTTTTAAACAACTTGAAAGCAGTATTTTCAGCAGGGGCTAGTGTAGTTTACCTGACACTGTTCTCAACTTCAATCTTGTGACTGGCACCATGGAATTCAGCTGAATATGTTATTCAAATGTTACTGACAAGGATTGGGTAATAGGATATATCTTAAAGGAAATGAGCCGATTTTTGGGTTGAATAAGCACAAAGAGAACTCAGAGTAGCCTGTGCACGCCCGAGGTACCGTTTACTACAACGATGCAGGAAAGGAATTGGACCATAAAAGGGCATCTAAAAATGAATGACCTTCTGCATCTCACGAGACACTAAAGGCCTATGGCAATATCACTAGAATCGATCATTTTAGGCGTAGACTTGGCTGCGCATGGATGAATCACGGATAATTGTAGCATTAGGTGTGAATAGACTCAACAGCTCCAATATTTGAACTGAGTTGCCCACATACACACTGAATTATACGTCTACTTACACCTGAATTATACTGCAGACTGTTAACTCAAGAAGCGTTTTCGGTCAAAGCTCACCGCCCCTGTTGTTAACACGGATGCTGAGGACAAATCCACAGGCAGAGCAGCTCAGCATCCATCCACCTTCCTCCTCCGGATGCTTTCGGAGGAAAGCCGCCACCGGCTCGCTGACGTTGACCTGCTTGCGTTGCGGCTTTTCGGTGACCAGAACTCTGTCTCACCTGGACAATTGTCATATGCTGAACGAGTCACCTCCTCTGGGGATTCGCGAGCGATGGCGCTGGCCGGACGCGCATCCCTCGGCGTGTGTGTCGCCGGGAGAAAGCGGACGGAGCGGAGCGGCTGACAGCGGCGCCCCGGAACGTGTATGAAATCACACGCGCCCACTGCAGTTGTCTGGTCCGCTAAAACGCCGCCCGCGCGAGAGCCAGCTACCCCACCCGAGCGGCGCGAGCTCCACCGTCACTCAGACAAAGAGCAAACCGTTACCGCGTTTTTATACTAGAATCATATATCCAAAGTATTCAGGCATGGACCTTTAGGGCAATACACAATACTACTGTCCCGGCTGCTGCACTAACTTGACACTATAAATGAACATATACATATATAATACATTGTGTGGCATGTTTAACGCTGCATAGACGTTTGCATTAGCATTAGTGAGATGATTCGCTAACTAAATTAGCTAACAGTTAGCTAACAGATGAGATCCCTTTTGGTAATAGATTGTATTGCATTTGTCAGATTTTTATGAAAAAAACAAAACATCAAATAAGCGACAGCTTGTAATCTTCAAACGACGGCTCCTCTGATGCTTTGTTCAGAGCATGAGACTTTTGTTAAAGACATTTCTAGTTTTGATGAGGAAAATATCCCACTACTGAACAATAATAATGTTTTTTTTTACTAAAACTATGAAACTGTCCATTTACACCAAAAGCAGATGGTAGCCAGAAGTGAGTAATCTCCAACCTAATTTCTATGGCACAAGGGAATATATACAGTATACGTTTTGTTTTACTATATATAAGAAAATACAAAACAACAGAAAATATAGAGACAGAGCGCATTTCAGTCCCACACACAGGGAAATGTTCATAAGCTGGCGAACCGAAAAATTGAGCTTTTAAGAAGACAAAAGTGCATACAGATGTGAGGGGATCCTGACTTTCAATATGCCTGTGCACACCAAGTGTTTGTCACTGGTCAGTCAAATATCTGTCATGGGTGTATAAAGTACGGAGGCAGAGAAAGGACCCAAGAGCAGACAGCCAGGCCTGACATTGGCTATGACGCCACAGAGAACAAAGGAACTGAACACACTTAAATACACAGGACTCTAACGAGAGGATGGACCACAGGTGAACACAAGGGAACAGGTGAAAACACTTTAACAATCAGGGAGCCACGACGGTGGCAGAGACAGGACACAAACGCAGACACAGGAGACCAAAAGCAGGAAACATAAGACCTAGGAACAATAAGACAGGTAACAACCATGGGAAACACAGTTACACAGACAGGGGGCGTGACACAGGAGATACAAACTGTATCAACCACAATGGATCACGCTTGATCAGCCTTGGCCTTTATTGTGTTATCCACACTGAGATGAAAATTTGCTTTGTTGTCATATTAAACAAAAGGTATAAGTTACTTCCCATAACAAGGAAGATTCTTTTTAAAGCGCTTCAGCCTCAGATGCCAAGTAGAAGCCAGCACTGCCACAAAGTGGCCATGTAATAACATTACAGCTGAATGAAGCACCAAGGGCCATCACAGATGGACAGGGATGAAATCTGACACATCCACAATCCACAAATGCCACAGAGGAATCGATGTTTTTGTAAGGCAGCATCATTTCACCAACAGAGAATTGGTTCCCACTTTACATTTTCAAAGAAATAAATCATAATCTGGCAATGAAGTAATCAAGTATGTTAAAATATATAGAAGATGAATATTCATTTGAATATGTCAGCTTTTTAATTACAGAAAGGTTACAATGACAAAAAGGACAGCAGCATATTTTATTACACAGTACACCATCTGACAACATGGTGAGACCATTATGTTCATGTCTATAAACAGAGGTTTATTTAATATTTTCCAGTTACCATTGAATTATTTTGTTATTTTATCACTGTCCGGTGTCAAATCATGTCATTGCTATTATGTTTTATTAAATCATACATTCAGTAACTTTTTTGTCTGGGAGTGGGAATAATGTGAAGAACCAATACTAGAGTCAATATATTGGAATTAAGAAAACTACTGGACTTATTACCACTACTATTATTGATGAACATACACTCATATTGACCTCCAGGGGATCTTTCTTTGAGTTACCTCTGCGAGGATTTAAACTAATATGTTTAATTTGGGGAATAATGTTCTTATCATCTTGCAAGTTTGGGTTGGGTCAGAAGCTAAGTTATAAGTTATCTTACTCTTAACTATGTTATCTGAGATCACATTCTTTTTTCCAGAATTGATTATTAGTGGTTAAGAGGCATTAGACGAGATGTGTATGGTAACAACAAACAGAACACTTACAATAGGGTATCACATGACAAAACATTTATTTTAAATGTGCATTGTAAATACTGTATACTGTAGCTGTGTTGTCATTAACGCCAACACAAGAAATTACTTTCATTAGTTTTATTATAAGTCGATGGCTTTTATGCTAATATTCGTCAGGAAGTCCCTCTGGCCTGAAATGGTTAGGATCGTTTCCGTCCCGCCCCCACCGGTTAGCAATCTGATCAGTAGCAGAGTCGTCGACAGTTTGACCCCTTAATCGATCGGTCCACTCTCTGAAATCACTGAAATGTAAAAATAGACAATGAATATCAACAGGAGCAGATGACAAAAGTACTTTTCAAAACCTACCATTTACAAAGTCCTGTAAAATGCCCAAGATCAGAAACCCTTTAAATTAGAGTTGCATACTATATACATTTAATAAATGAAGAGTAAAACACAATTTCAGAAAAAAGCAAGGCTGTGGGATGCTGAATTAGTGATATCTAAACAGGTTATATTGTCTTGTATAACTTACAGATAATTTCTAATTGTAAATTAGCATAGCATCAATAATAAGATGTAATTCCAAAGATACTGTTAGAGAAGAGTGAGCTAACAGGTTACAAATTTAGGATGAAGGAAGAGTCTGAAACTGCAATGGATCAGCAAATGTATCAATGTTTTGCTAAGGAGCGTTTGATATGGAAAAGATTGCTTTGTCAGGTGGACGTCATTGTACTCCAACGATACATAGATCTGGTTGTCATAATTTGCAACAGCCAACAATGTAAAACCAGATATTGCTTTTCTACTCTTTGCTCCTTACCTGATTTTCTCAGCTGCCCATCTGCCCCCTGGTCCTTTCTCAGCAGCATCATAGTTTCCTCTGGCATGAAAGTATTTGTCTGAGTTTTTCCAGTTGGCATCCTTCATATCTTGGTATGCTCCCCACATAGCAGCAGCTCCTGATCAGAAAGACAACAGACAGGGATTAGTAGAATGAATAAGATAATTCAGAAAAAGACATGTCATGTAAAACATGTAATCCTGGTTATGTGACAGAGTTATACACATTGTTCATGTGGAGATGTTTAAAGGGCCATCTTTCTAACCTTGTCCAGCTTCAGCAGGAAAGTTGTACCACTGGGCATTAGTTCCCACAATAAGAATCAGAACAAGTCCTGCTAGAAACATCTTCATGGTTATAGATGTCTAAAAGGAAAAAAAAAACCCAACTATATATAGGTTGTCATTAAAAAAAAAAAAATGTCATACATATTTTTCAGGTAAATTCATACTTACTTTAGTGTTCCTGAAGTGTAAGTCTTAATAGATTGTAGAGTGTTCGTTGTGGACTACGGGTCTGACTCTGCTTATATTCTCTCAGTATTTCTAAATGATGGAAATTCCAGTCCATTGGAGGGAGGGCTGGAGATCTTAAATGTCAGGCAAATGTTGCGCCCCCAGACCTGGTGATGGTCAGGGAGCGATAAGTTGTAAACCCTGCAGCTTTCTGTATGCAAAAGCAAAGAGGCAAGTTCACTCTGACTGCAGGATTTATTCTGCCACACAGGTATACATGAAACGGTTACTTCCTGTGGTCATCACAACGTGCTCAGAATAGCATCAGGTCAATTACTATATTTTCAGAAATTCATTAATAAATCATATCTTTGGCCTACGTTAATGCATGAACCATGACGCACAGTGACATGCAATCTGAACGCCTGCACGTGACCTTGTTATTACGTTGCACTTGAACAGTAACACACTTCTGCAATAGAGCACGGCACAGCTGCATTAACACTTACTGTATCCCCACATCAGTTAACAAAATAAACAAGTCTTCATGATTGTCTCGCTAGCATTTATACTGTACTGTATATGTTGCTTCCCTCATTCACGGGCGGTCCGCTAGCCTAGCATAGTAACATCTAGCTAAA
>JAVQJF010047414.1:0-30809 GCA_036023855.1 Gadopsis marmoratus
AATTTTATTTATATAGCGCTATATCATAACAAAGTTATCTCATAGCACTTGTTAATATAGAGCAAGTCCAAGCAAACTCATATTCTTTTTATTTCCTTTTAAGTTAAATAATAATTTAACCTATCTGTGTATTTGGCAGTTTATTTAGTTGAGATTTTTCTTTAGTCGCTCAAATTAATATTTTATTAATTAATCGTTTCAGTCATTTTTCAAGCAAAAATGTCAAACATTTGCTGCTTCCAGCTTCTTAAATGGGAACATTTGCTTTTCTTTGTCATTCATGACAGTAAAAGAAGAGTCTTTGGGTTTTGGACTGTTTTCTTTGGACAAACAAAGAAATTTTAAGACGTCATTTTGTGATCTGGGAAATTTTGATGTTTTTTTCACTTTTCTTTTTTAATATATTTTATAGACTAAAGATACCCCTCTGGGGCCACATGGTAGAAAAAAACTTCGGTTTGTAACCGTGCGCGCGGATAATGAAATGAAAGTAAAGATAATGAAAGTAATGGTTAGCTGCAGCCCTATTGTTCCTTAACTAGAAGGTTGCAGGTTTGTAGTGCGATGAAGCATCAGTAGGGGCACAT
Organism: Gadopsis marmoratus; assembly: GCA_036023855.1. Lineage (NCBI taxonomy): Eukaryota > Metazoa > Chordata > Actinopteri > Centrarchiformes > Percichthyidae > Gadopsis > Gadopsis marmoratus. Next base: position 588 of record JAVQJF010047414.1, read on the forward strand.
ACGCTAAAACACCAGCTCTGTTTGCACAGTGCACTAAACGTGTGTGCAACCGGCTTCATTATTATGATTATGAACCCGCTAATCCACACAGGGAAGGAAAAGCCAATATGATGTTGGAGTGGTCGATTATTAAAAATGGCTCTTGAGGTTAAATGTGTGTTTTAATAGACAACTTTCTCCATTGCCTGGAAAGGATATAAAAAGAAGTCACTCCTTTTTAACAGTACTTTAATTAGTGATTTTGTAATGCTGCCTGAAATGCAGTGTTGGAGCATATGGTTCTGTCTTGTGACGATGCGAAGTAACAAAAGCGTCACCGAAATGCTCTTGACACATTTTTGCTGTAGTTTGAGTGTGAAAGTTGCAAATGTTCATTTGAAATGTCAATCAGGGATTCTGTCTGTCTGTACGCTCCTTGACTTTGCCTTCTTTTCTAACCAGGTTAAAGACCAAGGACGAGGAGTGGCGGGAAGCCCAACGAGGCTTCAACAAGATCTGGAGGGAGCAGAACGAGAAGTATTACCTCAAGTCTCTCGACCATCAAGGCATCAACTTCAAACAGAATGACACCAAAGTGCTTCGATCCAAGTCCCTGCTGAATGAAATTGAAAGCATCTATGATGAGGTACATTTAACATGTAAAACACGAATATAATAAAATGACATTATTAGCATTTACTCAATGTTAAAATGTCACGTTTTTCTAGAACATAAACTGTATCTCAAATAGGAATAAACAGGAGACTGTAGAAAGATAACTTAATTTCAAGGTCAGCATCACACGAAATCTTATATTCTGTGCATCCAAAATGCTGACATTGAACTGTGTTTGGTCTCCAGCGCCAGGAGCAGGCGTCTGAGGAGAACGCCACTCCACCCACAGGCCCCCACCTGACGCTGGCGTACGAGGACAGCCAGATCCTGGAGGATGCGGCAGCGCTCATCATCCACCACGTCAAGCGGCAGACCGGCATTCAGAAGGAGGACAAATACAAGATCAAACAGATCATCTACCACTTCATCCCTGACATGCTGTTCTCTCAGCGCGGCGAGCTCTCCGACGTGGAGGAGGAGGAAGAGGAGATGGATCTGGAGGACGGCGCTTCCAAAAAGCACAACGGCGTCCCCGGCAGCGGGAGCCCCTCCAAGTCCAAGCTGCTGTTCAGCAACACGGCAGCGGAGAAGCTGCGCGACTGTGACGACGCCTACAACCTCTTCTACGTCAACAACAACTGGTACATTTTCCTGCGACTGCACCAGACGTTGTGCTCGCGTCTGCTGCGGCTGTACGGGCAGGCGGAGCGGCAGATCGAAGAAGAGGTGAGAGAACGAGACTGGGAGAGGGAGGTCTTGGGAACGAAGAAGGAGAAGAACGACAATCCGGCCATCCAGCTGAGACTGAAGGAGCCCAGTGAGTAGTAACAGACAGACCCTCGCATGTTTTCTGCTTTTTTTCATGTTTTCCTAATTAATTGTATTGTGGTTGTCTCCTATTGAGCATGAGTCCACTGACGCTTGTGCAACAATTCTGCTCTCTAACACATAGTTCACATTCCTCTCTTTCCTAGAGAAAATCTGAAAAGTATTTTAAAAATGTTTGTTGGCTTATTGCAAACAATGGAGATTGCAAGAGCATTTTTCTGCATGGAAGCCAGCATGCCTTTCTGACTATTCTGACCCACAAAGATACGCCTGAGCTGCTGAGAGAGCACAGACAGATGACCGCTCACAGTGACGTAGTTTTGTAGGCCAAGCCGGATGTTGGTGTCGCCCTGGTTCCTTCGACAAAAAGCCAACGGCATTTTCCCGTTGGATTTTGGATTGATTTAATAATACGTTTATGATACTTACACGTTTATGTTCAGCAAGATAATCTTCACAAATGAACCATGTAACCACTTTTATGAGTTTTGAAGTGTAAATGCAATCACCAGATGTAAAACGCTAACGTTGCACCGCGGTCACGCGACTTCAGCGTTACCACCGCTAAGCTTCCAGCTTGCAATTAGATTTTTGCGGGCTTGCCTCTTCTACAAAAGCCTTTCGTAAAGCTTGAGTGCAAATAGTTTGCAAGAGCGCGAGTATAAACGCAACAAGGCTGTAAAGGCGGACGAGTGAGTAGATGAGCTTCTGTCTTCGGCGCCTCATTTAGCCACTTGTTAGCAACCGCCTTTTTTAAAACATGTGAAAGCTTCAAAATTCAAAACAGTAGGGCTTTCACTGACGTATTTTATGTCGCATAACAAAACAAAGCTGCAGTACGTGCCAAAGTGTAAAGAAAAAGTATGTGGTTTGGCACGTTTACTGTTTATTGAACTACAGAATCACCCAGATTTGGAAAATTAGACTGCTGCCAAAATGAGCGGCATCTGCTGAAGATGAGTGATTTGATCTTTCTGTCATGTGCGGATCCACTCAGCCCTCTCATTCTTGGCAATATTTCTTCTCTCTAGTGGACATTGAGGTGGAAGATTACTACTCAGCCTTCTTGGAGATGGTTAGGAATTTGCTGGATGGAAACATGGAGGCTTCTCAGTACGAGGACTCGCTGAGGGAAATGTTCACCATTCACGCGTACACTGCCTTCACGATGGACAAACTCATCCAAAGCATCGTGCGACAGGTACGCGTCGGTTTGTTCTCCCTCCTCCAGTTTTTCGTGTGTTCTGGCGGCCGCAGTAAGCCTCCATTAGCACAGTGAGAGGGATGAGTAAAGTTGACACTTACAAATGTCCTTCTCACCGTCCAGCTCCAGCACATCGTGAGTGACGAGATCTGTGTCCAAGTAACGGACCTCTACCTCTCAGAGAGCGCTAACGGCGCCAGCGGAGGAACGATGTCCACCCAGTCTTCAAGGAGCCCCGCAGAGGCCGTCTACCAGCGGAAAGCCGAGCAGCTCATGTCTGATGAGAACTGCTTCAAGGTAAACGCATGAAGCTCCTACAGTCATTTGGGGCAAGAAACATTGTGCAGAAGCGTTGAGAAATATGGAAATTAGTTCAATTAAAGTTCATTTAAGGAGTAAGTACTTTCTAATTTCTAACTCGTTCTCCGCAAGGCTGTAGGAGTGGTCGTCGCAATTAATCCAGATATGGAAGTTTGTTTACTGCTGAGAGGAACATCCCACCCCGAGACCATGAGGGTTTCTCATATTGGTTTCTCGGGTGTGTTCACAACCAATAAAACTTCTCCACGCTCTCAGATCTTGTCCCTTGGCACCCAAAGGGTCGAAAATGAGGTCTAAAAAGTTTACAAATCACCAATTATTCTTTTTAAAGTTATACTTGCTTTCATATAGCACTGGCAATGTCTAAAGCGGCTAAAAAGGCCACCTGCCGCACCCACAAGCAAATTTCCCCCTCTGACCTACTCTGACAGCTTCATTGTACAGCTCATAACCTGCTCAGTTCACACAAGTTTATCCAGTTTTGTCCGAAAAATGAATCAAGAAATACCAGATCCAACGAGCTGGTGAAAGATTTGGAAGGACAGCTTGGCTATTCTAAAACATTTTATTTATAATCTCTCACACGTTGAATTCCTTTAGCTTCACACTTGCTATGTCTGTTTCTTCCTCAGGTGATGTTTCTGAAGAACAGAGGGCAGGTGCAGCTCTCAGTGGAGCTGCTCGACACCGAGGAGGAGAACTCGGACGAGCCCATGGAAGCTGAGGTAAGAAAAACCAACTAACTGTTAAACCCACTCGAAGACTGTCGGGGTTTTTAAAGACTGTTTTTTTTTTACAGGCCAGTTAAGATTTTAAAATCAGACAGAGCCTCTGTGATGGTTGGTAAACTGACAAAATTAGGAGGAGTTGTAGAAATTCCCAACCACAGTGTTTGGCTTTAGACTACTTTTAAATTCCCACAGTGATGTTTGGTGTCTGTGAATGATTTACTTTTTATTTCACTGCCTATGTCATAATAACTAATATATTTGGGTATTTGTATCATATATGAGGGAACTAAATGTACAGTGAGTAACTGCGAATAAAAGGTGTGGAAACACTAGTCATTTTTACTGAATGTTTTCTGGTACGGCATATAAATCCTCCACACCAGACTCTACAACTTAAAAACATGCATCCAAAGAAAAACCCCATCACGATACACTTATTTAAAAATCACAATAAGTTCGCAAATAATCCCAAATCATCTTTATAGTTATACAAAATATCCTCTGCTCACCAGAATTTATGTCTCCTGTATATTAAAGGTGGAAATTGTAATTCCTCTCTTCATACAGCATCTCTGTCAGACCTGGAACGACTTCAGAAGCTCTTCTCTGAATCGCCTCAATTCTTTCTATATATTTTAATTTCTAAGGACACGAGAACGAACTTTCAAATACAAGATAAGATCCCATCAAGGACCTCTTGCCACCCTTTTAGTGATGCTGGTGATTGTAGTTAAACCTAATTTGTGTCTTTAAATTATAAAATATTTTTTAACTTGTGCTTTGTTTGCAGCGATGGTCTGATTACGTCGGACGCTACTTAAACCCAGATTCCACCACACCGGAGCTGAGGGAGCACCTCGCTCAGAAGCCCGTGTTTCTTCCCAGGTGAGTTATCACGGAAGGTCATTTTTTGCCAAATTTGCAAATCAGTTTTTTATTTACTTTTTTTTACCCAGAAGAAACAGGTTGATGATGATGATAGTAATGAACTTTATTTGTATAGAATGCACAGTTACAAAGTGCTTTACAGATCAAGATAAAATAGACAAAAAAGTTGATAAATAATAAAAAAAAGAAGGCCTGATTAAGCAGTGCAGGTGAAAATAAAAGTGATAGAAACTAGACAAACTACAGATTTACTATATAAAAGCCTTCCTGTAAAAGTAAGTTTAATGATCAGCATCTTTTTTCCTCCTGTGAAAGTCAAATGAAAAAGTCGAACACGGGTCCTTTTGGTTAAATCAACTCCGATCGATTTGTTCCGACACGTTCCTACTGGCTCTCATTAGTCGCCCTCGTCTCGTTTGTCTTTGTAACCAGGAATCTGAGACGAATCCGGAAGTACCAGAAGGGCCGAGAGCAGCTGGACAAAGAGGCCAGCGAAGGCGGCAAGAAATCCCTGGAAAAGGAGAAAATGGAGTGCATGTTCAAACTCAACTCTTACAAAATGGTCTACGTCTTTAAGTCTGAGGATTACATGTACCGACGCACTGCCCTGCTGCGAGCTCACCAGGTATTCACTTCTCTTTCCTGCTTCACCTCACTGGCCTCCAGATAACCTCCTCACTCACTATGCCGGGGGGGGTGGGGGGGGGGGCAACAAACTTATTTACCTTTTTTATTTAATTATCACCTTTATGAAAAAATATCTGTCTGGTAAATGTGTAGCTAGAGCCAGCAGCCAGTTAGCTTAGCTTAGCATAAAGACTGAAAACGGGGAAATGGCCACCTTCAGCTTTTTACCGTACGGATATGAGAGTGATATCAATCTTTCCCTCTAGTTTTCAATGCAAAACTATTCCTTTAAAATCAGTACAAACCAGGCCTGTGTTTATTGTGCTAAAAGCCTTATAGAAGGACGTAACGTACTGTGTATCACAGCTGAGCTCACTCGGGTGTTGGAGCTTTTAGTCACCAGTGAGGGGAGCTCTAAGGCAAAAAGCTATTCAGCCAATCAGTAATGATTCAGTAGAGTTTAGCTTGAGGACTCAGTGCTATAGATGTGTTTCATGTACTAACCATCTCTAGGTGTTTAAGAGTCACATCCCTAACCATGGGAGTGTAGATGCTATTGTCTACCTTCTATAACAATGTAATTACAAGAATGTCCGATTTGTTTTTTTTTTCCTCAGTCACATGAGAGGGTGAGCACACGGCTGCACAATCGCTTCCAGGCCTGGGTGGACACGTGGGCTAAGGAGCACGTCACCCGCGACATGAGCGCCGAGACCAACAAGTGGCTGATGGGCGAAGGGCGTGACGGCCTATTACCCTGCACCACCGCCCGCCAGCCAGAGGTCCTTCACTTCATGCACATCAACAAGTACCGCGTCAAATACGGCGCGCCCAGCAAGGCGCCGTAGCTGAGGAGAAGGGGGGGGGGGACTGGTTTCTGGGGGTGTTTGGTCTGAAGTCAGACAGGTCAGGAGTAGAGGTAGGGACGAGGGCTTATTAATGTGTTTTTAAGGCCGCCATGGGACCGTGTACGTTGCACCCGGGACGGCAGGATTACTGATTTTACCAGCGTTTTTAGCTGGGCCCATTTTTGCGTAGGGCCTTCGGTGCCAAAACTTAGGAATCGTCATGTTCCAGTCGCAGACCTGAGCTAGAGTGGTGCTTTTTGTACTTCATCACAACTGAGCTTCGGTTTAGCTTTTGACCGACCATTTTGTCTGAAGCCATCCGAGTAGGAGAGCTCCATCAAATCTTACAGGGATTTCTTTATATTAGTGTTATTCTACAATATCCATGGAAAATAATATGGTGGACAAGTGCACTTATTTAGGAAGAGGAAAAAGTCGTTTTGTTTCCCGGATTGAAGGTTTGGAGGGGAGCACAACAAAGTCTGACAGATTTGGTTCAGACATTCCTGCGTTACGGCCAAAATCACATTTATGTACCTATCACGAAACGGAAAGAGGGTTACATTTCCTTTTTTCAAAACATGTGGCAGCATTATTAGAAACTGTGCCTGAGCCCCAAACAGTATTGTCGGGCTGACATCAAAAAGCACTGTTGCATTTATGTTAAAAACACACAAAAAACACACAAAAAAGAAACATTAGCCTCACAACACTGTTTGGTCTCAGACTGTAAAATTGTATAACTTGTGAATGTCAGATACTGACATGTATTCCAGTGTATGTGTTGTGTATATATATTATATATAGTTCTATTAACACAAATGATCCTCGCCGCCCTGGAAGTCAACCTTTTTAAACTGCCCTCCACCAGTACACCAGCTTGTCCACACACACACACACACACACACACACACACACACACACACACACACACACTCGTCTCATTCTGGGAGGACTGTCCACATGCCGCTCACGTTGTAAATACACTGTATATATTCTCAGACTTTTTATGACAGATCTGTGTTGTTGTGCTAGTAATACTTTCCAAGCTTACTGTGGACTTTAGTGATAAATGGCTAAAGTTAGTATGTATATGAAAAAGACAAACGCAAGACCGTTTATTACAGTTTTTACCAAAGGGCGTTGATTATAAAAAATAGCTGTTTCCCACCCTTTGTGTGTTCCTTTATGTCTTTTTCTTTTTAATTTCTGTAGTAAAAATGTGGAAAAGTAGAAATGTATCCAGGTCTTTCAGTTTTTATATATGAAAAAATAACTTTTTTTCTTTTTCTTTTTCTGAATGTGACATTTGGTTGGTAAAAATCACTGCCCCCGTTTTTGACAACCTGACACCGTCCGCGGCGATGGTGGGACTAATTTCAAAGTCAGATGAATGGACTCCACAATGGTCTCACCTTGTGATGCACGCTGCCCTCCCTGGATAGATTTCTGCTGCAAACATCACCCCACCACCACCACACCATATTTTTGATAATGGAAGAAGTCACAAAAGCATGTCTTTAGTCCCTTTATTTAGACATTATTTAAAATAATAATAAAAACGACATTTGTAGCCTACGGAGTCCTTTGTGGAGTTGTCAAGTTATTTTTTTTTTCTTCACACTTTCATCTGTTACCTTCAGTCAATTTATGCTTAGTTAAGATGGCCGAAGCCAAAGGAGAACTTTCTCTGTTTACCTCTCATCAAACACTCCGCCACCGTTATACAACACAATAAATATACAGATTAGTGTTGTTTTTTTGTTGTCGGATGCAGTTTCTAAATGGTTCCTGCTGCTACAAGAGGCCTCGTTCACATGCAATTGGGCTACATTAATTATAAACTGTCCATGAGGTGTGAGAAGTAATAGCATGCAGAATTATTGCCAGTATTTCTTGCCTTATAACCACCAGTAACGTTATACCAACACCAGATCACTGTCTAATGTACTCATTGTACAAAATATTTAATATTTTCCCCATTTTATGAAATGCTTAAAACTGAGATCTTGCATTTATTTCCAGTCTGGGAAAGTCTTAAAAAGTATTTAAATCTGTTGTTTTAAAGGCCTTAGAAGGTATTAAATAGCCTTAAACTTAATTTACAAAGGCCTTGAATATTTGCCTCTTGCCTGCTGTAGGCAGTAATGTTAGTTGTAAAATGTTTTGTATCCGATTGAAGGCTGTCGGGGGACGTTACACACTTCCACAAGTGTGATTGTGTCGACACTGGATTGAGCTGCAGGAGGCTGATGAATCTGGAGTCTCAGTCGGCACCATCAGACCTGTAGGTGAGGAAGCTCATAATCAAAGTTTAAAATTATGATTTTTGTACAATTTGTTAAAGCAACCATTTTCTGCAGTGTATCCACATCCAGGTCGCATTGATCGAATTAATTAATAATTAGGAGTTACTGTATACTACTGGGAAGAACGGATACTATTTGATTTAATAATAAATAATTCTAGATAAATAATTCCATGTTGTCCCCATTGGTATTGCATTCTTTGTAGTATTAAAATGGTTCCGATTTAACTTCCTTTCTGCAGAGAAACCCAGATTTAATTTCCTAAAATCTACTCCTGTAGAGACAGAGAGGATTTTGGAGCATGCATCATGTTCAAGCTGTGGTGGAGGTCGTGTTTAGTGAACACCTCCATCAAATGATCTATTCCCTTCATATCCTGCAGAGGGAGTTCTCCAACTGTCCGCCAACATAGAGAGATTCTTGCATCTTGCACACACAGTATTGCAGCTTTATGGTCTTTATAATTTACAGCTTATCAATTAGCTGATTGTGTGTAATCTTTCCAACGTCATCATGACTGGAGATTCTCTGGTTTCTTCCCTCTGAGATTATTGGACCAGTGTTACTTTTCATAACACCAGTTAAAGCAATAAAGTCCATATTTTTTCTCCCCATGGCCCAATCACACAAAATACATACATTATTTTAACTGGTTCAGAAACTGGAAAAGACACATATTGGATCTTAACACACCAAATGTCTTTCCTTTTAGAAGTCAGTCTAAAAAAGGCTCTGGAAAATGATTTGCTGCAGCTGTTTCAGCATACTTGAGGCGCCAAACAGGATGTCTTGGAACCCCTTATTCTTCAACAATAAGAAATATATTTTCACACATAATTTCTTGCAGGTTTTTAGGGGCCTGACGTGACTGTTGAGAGTGACAGGGCAGATCTGTGTGAGATGCAGATCTGACGGGGGACAATCGAACTTCACAGGGAAAATGGCCGGACTCCAACAGGCATGTATGGGTGGCCCCACATACTGTATAGTGAGGGCAGAGAGAGGTGGGGCTGAACATGTCCCAAACCCAAACTACAGTACCTGCATCTCTCAGACCCTTAACAAAACACATTTTGTTGGCTGTCGTGGTGCTGAGGCCCTGACGAGGAGTGAGGCCAACACATGCCAGCAGAGCCCTCCATGCCTCCCACTGGCTGCGCTAACAATGAGTTCCTCAAAGGCAGCACTGGCTGAGGGAGTGGAGTCCACCCCCCCCCCCAAAACAAAAGCTCTTCTGCATGACTTCTTTCTTGGAGTGCACACTCCTGAACTTTCAGTGGCTTTCAGCTCCCCAATGTCGGCACTTCCGCGACTTCTGACTCGGAGAGCAGAACTATTTTCACAACTACAGAGCTGATATTGTCCTTCAAGCTTGGAGGCCTTGGCTCTCACAGTGCAGAGCAATTAACTCACTTGAGAGTGACCACGTAGATTTCTGTTCTTCGCTCCTGTATGTGGGGCTTTTACAGCGTTTGCTTTCTTTCAAAATTCAACAGGCTCTTTCCCTCTTTTACAGGCTTCAGTGCTTTTAAGAGGAACAAAACCCCTGAATACTTGCCCTGCACTTCTTGGTGGAGCAGTCAATCTTGGCAACCAAGACAAGAAGTGAACAGCATTTGCATGATGGCAGGTTTTCACTCTGTGTGCACGAGACATCCACAGCATCGCTGAATAAGGGCAGATTTTCCAAAACTATGATGTATTTTTGGAATGGGTTATAAAGTTTGAAGGCCGGTGTATTAGAAGAAAAAGAAGCATGAATTGGAGCAGCTATTAATAACACAAAGCGCTCATCACTGTTTTCACAACTCATCTGTCTCACGTCTTGATGGGTGATTTCTACCCGCTGTATCCAGAGGCTGTTTTCTGTCTATATGAGCAGATTTTTCTGTGCAGTGGTGGATGCGCAGCCCAGCTGAGACGTTCACTTTACAGGCTGATTTGTCTTGATGATGAGAAAGCTCTACCCTGCAGGCTCCCCTCTTCTCTATAAAAGGATTAGTGGAGTCTGGCACTCTTACATAACCACTGCAAGCTCCTGTGCTGAACAGCCGAGTTTACATGCTGCAGTTCCAGCAAAAGAGAAAATTCTCCAACTGTTTTAAACTTTTTATGGCCTTGTGTCTGCTCATCGTCTTGTGTTCACCTTTACATGCTGCAGGTTTGGGAAAATACACCGTGCAACAGCAACGTCGGTGACGTTCAGTCGATCCACCGCTTTGGTCCAGACTGAAAAATGTCGACAACTATTGGATGGATTGCTTAATGATATTTGGTCCAGAGATTCATGATTCCCAGAAGATGAATCCTCTGACTTTGGTGATCCTCTGACCTTTCCTCTAGCGCCACCGTGAGGATTCACGTTCACGGTTTTGAGTGAACTGTTGTTGAATGCAACTATCGGATCGATTCCCATGAAACCCGCCTCAGGAAACTGTTTAGTTTTCATTTAGCATCCATCATCAGTATTGTGTCCAATACCTTTGATTTACGAAGCCTCACTTGTACTTTGTGTGTAGTAGCTACCAACTGTTGCTAACACGTCAAACAAAAATGGCCCACATGGTACAAATTATACCTGCAGAACAAGTGTTGTTTTGTGATCATATGCTGAAGTTAGCATTTAGCTCAAGGACCACTGTGGCTAAGTGCAGCCTCACTGAGCCGCTAGCAGACTGTTCGCCTTGTTCTTGCATTTTTAAGAAAATAGCCTGCTTGTAATTTGTGTATATTAGAAATGCTCCATTAAGCACCACACGATCTACTGGCGTCTACATGATCACAGTGGACTAATGAACACTAGCAGCAGTCTGGGAGTCTGCACCCGCATTCAAAGTTGAGAATTCCATCTTTATTGTTGATGATGTATGACTCATATGTGGTGGTGATGTGTCATTTTTAAATTACTGTCAGCCTTATTTTCTTCTCACATGATGAACGGGACATGTGTTTCAAATCGCATTAAAACACTAACTAGTGACTCATGTTTAGATTTAGTGACATAGCTGTTTTACTGCGGCTCTGCCCAAAATATTAATAAAGTTTATTGCAATATTTCCCACAAAGCGAATTACTGACGTGTAGATCACAATCACAGCATCACTGCAGAGAGTTTTCAACCTCCGTTGGCCTCTACAGCTGTTGTCAGGTGTAGTATTTCCCAGCAGATAATCAAAACAATGACAGATGGAAAAATCAGTGGTGGTTTGTTCTCACTGCTTGTAACAAAATGTCAGAAATGACATCTATACATCCAAGTTTACGTTGAAAAACATAATGCCTTTAAAGATAAATTCTTATCCTATATACATGATCCCTCTACAGACACAGGAATAAACAATTCATTACTTACCTCTAGTGTATCTAACAGTTTTGCTTTTATTCGTCCAGGTTTGCAGATATCCAACTCTGAGACGTCCGCCTCCACCCAGTACAGTGGAGGTGAATCCAATTTATGGTGCCCAAAGACGCTATTTCACTGGAACCTTTAAGAATAATAAGCACACAGGTTTCCTGAAAAGATGCTTTTAGTGCCACAAATGAAATTTTGTTTGTCCTCGGTTGTGTTGTTGTGGTTGCAGAAATATTAGAGACAGAACCTTAGCACATAAAACCAAAACTGTCTGCAAACATTTCTGGGTGAACCGAACCTTAAAAAATTCAGGCTTGTTACATGAGAATTGGCAGTTTAAATCCCTGGATCTGGGTGGGAAAATGAAAAAGTATCCTCCGAGATCCATGATTTGAAAGTCTACTAGTTAAAGCATCGCATGACTATGGGACAAGCAATAAGCAAACATTGACACTGCGACATAGGATTGTGTAAACTTGATTGTGTCTTGACTTAAAAACAGCTTCTGTTTGTTTGAAACATAACGTATTGCATTGTATGAATTGTTAAAGCAGTCACTGTCTGCATGCAATATAACACAATGACAAAACGTAAAGGCATAAATGTGAAAAATGTGCTATTTAAAGCGAGTTTCTGCAGGTTGGTTATCATTCCATGCTGAGATGAATAGAAAACTGGGAGGAAGCCAGGAATTCAGTCTGAAAACTGAGGTAAATGTGGACTTTGCATTTAGGAATATTTAGGAATATTTCACAGACACGGGAAAGATGCTCTGCAGTAATCTAAAGTAGTAAAGTAATCTAAAGTACCACAGTTAATGGGCTAAAACCTGCAACACCACCTTTATAATCTTGTAATTACAATGTAATACACTCAAAAGCTGCTCGGGGTAAGAATATTAAATCAGGTGCATGAAATTTAAATGTTTTCTTTGTCATCATCCTCATCATGTTTATTCCTGTCTTCTTCTTCATCTTCTCCTCTGCTCTGAATACGTGCTCGCCCCCTCCTGAGCAAGCCATTTATCGAGACTTAAGCGTGACTAAATATATCGCAAGATGAAAGTCATCGGGGACGTCAGAGGCACAAAGCACGCTGGGTAATTTAATGTGTCTGAGTCACACACACAGACACGCATGCACACACACAAACTTGACCTTTTCCATCCTCCCTTGGTGTTCATACCCAATACATGTAAGTTAATGTGCTGCGTGTTTCACCTTCTGCACCGGAGTGGAGGGTTCGTCAGCCTCAGCACCATCTGCCAGGTTTAAATACCACCGATTAGCATTTTTGGACACTTTTGACGCCTGTACTGACTGAAGCAGCCTCATGACAGGCCGAATACCATTTTGGTGCTACTTTCATATAAGACAGCTTTTATAAAGGGGTTATAAGTTGTAACTAATAGTTTGTCAATGTTTAATATATCATTTGTAGTTGGTTTGTAGTTTTGGGGTGCCAGCTTGTGTAGAATCCCATTGGCATGTGTGTATCCTTTCAATTTCATAATAATGCAGTTATAATTGTTAGTAATCCATAAATTAAGGTTTTTAATGATCAAAATGAGCCTCATTTTAAAGTGCTACCAAAACCTGTGCTATGATGAGTGGAAAGGCCCAAACAAGCCAACTGCAGTCTGTTTATCTGCACAGTAACAACAGCAGTAATGTCGAAAATACTCATTGCATTTGAAGACTGTGTAAGCATGGCAAGGCAAAGTTTAATCAAGGAGTCTTCCAGTGAGCTGTGAGGATGCTGGCGATGGTTTACAGCAATGGTTCGGGTAGTAATTTTAGTTTTTGTCTTAATTTTCCCTTGTAAATTAGTTTGGCTAACCTGGATGTTTATTTGAAATGTGTCTGATCATCTGACTGCTCGTGTTTCTTGCCGCAGTGAACCTTTATTTAACGTTGTTGCCGCCTTCCCGCACCTCAGCAATTACCTTGATGCATTCAGTCTTATTGTTAACAATGGGAATGGTGGCCAAAACAAAAAAACTAAAAAGAATTAAAACCCAAGGTTGCTTGAGACTGGACTTCCCCTTAAAGTATGCAGTAATTAGTCAACGGTCTTATTGTGCAGGGAACGCAATGGGCCTTATTCAGCAGCATTCCAAACTCCAAAACCCACTCAAACCCTGGGAGGAGCTAAACTGGGGAAGAAGAGGGAAACTTTTGTTTTGTTTTTTAGGAAGCGGCGTTGTGCTCCACTGTACTCACAGAGACTCCACTGTTTGGTGCCCAGAAGAGAGCAGTAAGACAGGCGGAGGGGCCCCTTCCCTACAAAATAGAGCAAAAACACAACAATCCCTTTATTCCACCCTTTGGACCTGCCATCTGAACAGCATTTTGTCATTAAATTAACATCACAGCAGGCGCGCGTCCTGGCCCTTGCTTCCCAGAGCATTGTGGTGTACTGAGGAGGAAACTTATTCTTTCAGGGGATACCAGGTCAAAAAGCAGGGGTGGTATAGACTCGTCCCAGCGGCCTTGGCGTTGAGGAATGGGAACAGTCGCCGTGCCAGTGCGTTAGCCCTTGCGAGGCCAAGTGTTGAAAGGACAACCTTTTAATCCCTGGCAGCCGTGAAGGACAGAGACAGATTTGCTTTTCGTTTTTGATGTCGTGCCACTCTCTCGCCATATCCAGGACAGGGCTGTAGTCCACGTCGAGGTCTCTGACCGCTGGTGAGGCTGCAACACATTTCACTGCAGTGACGCTGTGTTGGCCCAGATCGTAGACTCATGTGTTCAGGGAAAGTGTCTTGAATAAGTTCCCCGATGGTTTCCCAATTGAAAGATTTGTATGGCAGTAGTGCACTGCCTGGCTCATGCGCCAAAACAGTAAATTAGCTCCTGAGTAGCGCCGAAACACTGTTTAAATAAGACAAAGGCTAAATTATTTGACAGGAAGAAGAAGTAAAAACCCAGATTTCTATGAAAATGGAATACAGTCACTTCACGTATGCCTTCTTCATACTTCAAAGTGAATAGATTTAGTCATCCAATTGAACCACTTGGATCCTGGAGTTCAACCTGTGCAAATGAATGGGTTCATTTGTTTTAGTTAGCCAGTTCTCTTTGCCTCAAAAAACCCTTTATGGCAAAACACACACAGACACACACACACAAAATAACCTCCATCTCACCAGAAGAAGAGCGAGAGAGTACTGGTCCTACAAGCAAATAAAGAGGACAGTTTAAATGCCAGTAGTTGATAACAATACTCACATTTAGTTTTGTAAAACAGATACATGTCAGTTACTTGTACTGTAAATCGTCATTACTGCATAGACAAATATCCAATGAAACATCCAAATATCCTTTCATGAAAGATTGGGTCATTTCACGACATTTATAGAAATGTTTGCACTGTAGATTGAGTGTAAAGTTTGCATCATCCATCATCATCCTGACTGTCTTACCATCTGCCTGTCTAACCATCCACCCTTCCATTCCCATCAGTATGATCAGAGCACCAGGGCACCACAGTCCACAACCTTCTTCCCCCAGCGAAAACCTGCTGTACATGGTGAAGAAACTCACTGTACTGAAGAACCTGAGCAGTTTGGTTCTTTCACAAATCTGCATGAGTATCTAGTCCACCTTGAATGACCAAACACAGGTGCAAGCACACCTCAGGTGCTGTGTATGGTGCTATGTCAGGTCCTAAGATTTTCCACTTCTACAAAAAATATGCCACTTATAGACCCCTTTCATGTGTCGTCCTCTTCTCGCTTTCCCCCATGTTTCATATCATTCTCCAGAGTCAGCTGTTCAAATAAAATGCCATAAAAAAGAGATCGAAACACTCCCACCTTTGCTGTAGCATCTGAGCTTTCCATTGCACTTTATAAAACTGTCGTAAAGTGAAACAAGGAAGGATTACTCAGAACTCATGCAAGTGGAGAAAAACGGCTTTGAGATGTTTTTGCACGTACGTTTTCCATCTTTCCCATCTAACCTTTAACTTAGACCTCTGGGTTTCGCTTAACTATATCAGCCCGCATTCCTAATCACTGACCAGGTACAATGACAACACTAAATGAGTCATATGTTTTAACACGGCCTCAGCTATTATTCCTTTCGATAGATTATTGAAAAAATACCTGCTTCCATTATGGCTTCTCTGCCTTCCGAATCACTGGTCTCCCATCAGACCACCTTGTTGGTGACACAAAGGGCAGCATAGACCACTGGGCAATCAGGTTAGAAAGGCTAGTGAAGCAAAAGAGGTCAGATAGATGAACTGACCACAACGCTGCCGTGTCTGTTTGTTCCAATAATGTTGCCTTCACATGACAAGCCCTGAGGGCGAGTCACAGAAGGACAACTTCCCTTCTCGCGTCTACTTCTGTTTGAATTCCAAAATACATCATGCAACAAATAACAAGTGCCTCCATGTGCTCCTCTGAATCTGAAACCCACTGCGAAGAATGATAGCTCTTATGTCGCCCGTCTCTGTGAATAGACGCCTCATGTAAATGTGCAACTGTGGCATTAGTCACGCTGGAGCGACAGGGCCCTGTTTGGAAGCTTTTGACTGCATTTGCTCCAGCCTGTCTGGTCTTATCTTGCCGCCGCACTCTGTCTTTAATCTTGTTGCCTCAGAACGGCATCAGACACAAAGACGTGTCTCTCGGGACTGTCTGCGAAGAAGCAGAGCGAAGTGACGAATGGCAGCAGGGAGTGGGAGGCTGGAGCCTGATGGGAGGTGAGGTTTTCAACCCAAGGCTCTTTTAAAGGGGCAGTTTAGGGTTTTTAACAAGTGTGTCTGAGTTGGGAGGTTTTGCAGGTTACATATTGCAAGCGAGTCACAGTGGTTAAATGCAGTTTTTCTAAATTCAGCATATCCGCGGGGTCTTAAAAAGTATTAAAATGTATTTAATCAGTTAAGCATTTTAAGCGGTATTCTTTTTTGGAGCATAGATTCAGACTTTAGAGAGAGTGTGAGTATGTGACTATTATTTATTACATTTAATAAACCTTGCCTTTGGGTTAGTCACTACTTTATTCTGTTGAGTTTTGTTCCCTCCCAGCCGATCTGAATGATGTCAGACTAAGACTGTTTTGCAATACAAAATAAATAAATGTACACTTATAGCACTGTAAATGTAAGGCGTGTTGCTGATAACCAGTTACAACTTGTGGTGTTGCAGTCTTAAAATATGTTGGGTCTTTAAAAGGTCTTAAAAGGTCTGGCAATTTAACTTCAGGATTCCTGCCTATACCCTGTAATTGTAGAATAAAATGTAAGAGTATTCATATATAAGACATAGGTTTCAGAATGATTGTTATTAACAAGACTTATGCCCACTATTGTACCTGCTTATAGCCTGATCTATAACTAAAAAAATGTTTTGTTCCCAAAGCCAGAAACCGGTGAAGACCTGAGCCAGTGTAGCAGAGCCAGCCCAAGGCCTTTTTGGTACCTTACACAATAGGTAATATTTAAATTATTAACTATGTCTGTATCTTAACTCCAAAATGAGTTTGCAGATCAGCTCTCCCTGTTATTTATTACAAAGCATGAAAACATATTTGTCGATAAAACAATGCCACGGTAAGGTCCATTTAGTAGCTGCTCTTGAGCTTTCAATTAGCAGATGGAGATTAACCCATTGTCTATTTTTTCTTAGCACTTAGGGTGCGGTCAGGTGTAATCTTGTGACCACGCCCAGCTGTGATGTAGCGAGGTACTGTAGTGCCACGTTGCATCACTGCTGATTAGTAGAGTGGGTGAAGTTACCCTTTTAAGTGCTTTAAAATGTCCAAGAAAGTCTTAATATTTACAATTCCATAACAACTGGGCAAACTCTTTTCTGCTGATAAAATCTCCAGAGCAGCTACAAAATGAACCTTGAGGTGACAATGTTTAGCCAACCTCTGTTTCCGAGGTAAAGGATGACATCTGAACTTCAAAACCTAATTGGTGTTTATTTAAAGATGCTCTGGGGAGTTTTTGACCACCAGTGGTACCATTGAGCGGGTCCCTCTGCACGAGCATTTGTTTGATGTTATACACATTTTCGCAAATGTGTAGTGCATGCAAGACACGCTATTCCACCGATTGGCAGTAAGTGGCAGTAATGTGTCAAGAAATGTAACAGTGTACCAAGAATAGGAGGCAAAGAAGAAGAAGACAAGCTGATGTAAATAGCGCAGGTTCCAAAATAATCAAGACTGTCTTTGCAAATGTTTTATGTTAAAGGAAATGTATTCATCATGTTTGTTTTGCCTCATTTTTCCTCAAAGATGGGTTGTTGTTTTTTATTTTACACGTGAACTCCACAGGGTACCTTTAACAGAGATGCATGTCATCAAGAAAGGCTCTCATACGGTTTGATAAATTTTTTTTATTGTTTCCTGTCATTGAACATGAATACTTAATCAATGCAAGTGATGACTAAATCCTACATAAACAGCTGACTCCAGGGTTGCAGATATGGACACTGACATATCGAGCGACTGTACTGCAGACACTATATTCACTACAAATAACCAGATTACAGAGACATTGTTATTGTTTGTGGAGACTATGCTGAGAGATTACACAGGATACTTTGCAAATGTGTTAGCGCGTTAGCATGACAGAGTGTTGTGGGGTTTAAACAAGTCGTGGTCCCACTGGGTTTCTGCCTCGCCTTCAGGTTGCAGAGCTTCATTCCCGGACGTAAATCCGTGTGCACACTACGTCATCGGCCCCAAAAGTCTAGAGAAAACAGAAAGATAATTCTACATTTTAAACACCTGCTGTTGATTAGCCCTTACACTCAGCTATCAACGGATGGTCTAAGGCCGCATTCGGACTAACAGCAATCCTGTGTGAAAAAACACAGCCCGCACTCATTTGAATGGAGTGCGTCGACGCTGCAGGGAAGCCGACGCACGGGGGCACTCAAGCTCTCTTTTCTTGCACTTTACATAATTGCTTTTTTCACTTTTTGCGCGTACGACCAAGTATACAATGAACGCCTTCAAGTAGAGACTGTCCAAGTGTGCGCCCTTATCCCCATGTGTACTAATTATCCTACAAAAAGACACACAAAAAAGAAAGAAGAGAGTTTAGAGAGGCAGTGTGTGCGACCATTCACATCAGGTATAAACACTTTAGCCTTTAGACGCGGCCTAGACAACACATTGTACAAACCAGTTTGTTTCAGGCTTACTGGACCCTCACGATTCTCACTCTTTTTTGCTGCCCTCAAAAACCTTTTTAAAGTACTCTTTGAGTACTTTAAAAAGTACTTTTTCAGTTTTTAATTGACAGAACACAACATGTCTGAAGAATGAGGCAAGTCAAATTGGTAGGCCTACTTTAAAAAAAAAAGAACTTTTGGGTTTGAGTGAAGGAAACTGTCCAACTAAATCGCAAAGTGTCGAAGAAATACCACTAAACTATGATGTATGCGTCACAACATCACAGTCAAAATGACGCCAATAAATCTAGGTCACACTGCAAACTGGTGATGATGAAACTAAAGGAAACTGCTTAATAACTGATTTATGCGTCCCATGAATGCACAAGCTTGAAGTGACCGAGTCCAATCTTCTGATGTGCCATCGTTTTCTTATTTTTATTTCAGGCTGTGGAGAAAATCCGTGCGACTTTGCCCTTAAAGTGTTTTCAGACTAAACCAATTAAACGGATCATGCAAATCGTATGGAAATGTGCCCCAACTCCCAGTGTGAACTGCCACAGACAATCAGACCATTGCGTTATGATCGCTAGTCCTCCTTTGAGTCTCGAGCTGAAGCCCTGCAATTGTTTGGATGTCTCTGTGTCTGGGGGCATTTTTGGAAGCAGATAGATATGATTCAGATTCAGACAGTGTTTTGTCTGGTTTTGGTTTTTCCACTTGTTTGTTAAGGAAGAATGACGTTGTCTGGGTACAAAGATGACTCATGTCTGTTTATCTCTAGAGAGGCTTAAAATATTCCTGCTTTTTAATGATACAGTATTTAATCAGCACCATAATATTCAGCGTACATACAATCTAATAGGCGCGCAGGTTTATGAGCAGGTGTCTTTAGCAAAGCTGTAAAACTGCACTGATGACATTTCCTAACTTATGATGAGATATTGGGCTGATTGGTTAGTTTGAGCATCTAGCAGAGTAGTTGATGAGAATTCAATCATGGTCAAATATTGACAAGAGGAGAGTTTAGCCTTGACATACGTGTATTTGATTGGATTTCTCCTAAAAATTAAATTTATATGAAACTAATTTGAACAGCAAATACGCTTTGAAGAAAATGTAAAGCAGCCCGAATGACATTTTCTATTAACATAATGAGGAAATGTTGAGGAATGAGGGACTATTGTGAAAATTATTGTATCTGATAAGTCGCATAAATTGTGATATTGATTGCTGACTACTAAAATACTCACTGACAATGTATTTTGGTTGTTTTCTTCCAAAATAACTAATGTAATGGTAGCAATTACAGCACTCTTAAACATTTATGCTGATGTTTAAGCACTGGCAGCACTTGTTTAAGGTTAGGGAAAGGGCGTGGTTTCATACAAAAAGGTCTGCAGTGATTTGAAACACACGACACACGCTTAACTGAAACCATGATCTTTCACTAAACTTAGCCAATGCTCTTTTGTCGCCTAAATCCAACCAGAGACGGCACTCAGGATGCAATCTCTGGTCTCCAGTGTGTCAAAGTCATGCAGCTTTTATGCCATTCATCCACCCTGACCGTCCTCCCAATGACTCTGGTGAGCTTCAACCACTCAATAAAACGTCATCTCTGAACATAATCCAGCAGCGATTATGTTTGCTACCACAACATAACTGGGACAACAATTTAGTGAAATATAAACATCATTTCTAGGAGACAGAGATGACAGTTTCACACATGGTGCCTTTCACTGTTGACTGAATGGAGTTCAGTGGTCATTTCGTTTTCTTTCCACAGTGTCGCCCTTCATGCTTAGACCAACACTATCAAGCTGCTGTGACACCAAAACTAGGGCCGTTTGTCTCAGGTGAGTGATGACAAGACTTACTTGCTAGTGTTGTCATGGCAACAAATACAACCTGCATTCAGTGGATACCAATTTCATCCCATTGACCAATTCTGTAGTATGATGTGGGAGAATGCGGCTCCGCGATGCTGATTAGAAAAAAGTCAAGTCGGGCTGCGCTGTGAACGTTGTCTATCTGCTGGGTTGTATGATGGTGTGACAGCAGCGAGGATGGAGGCGAGAAGAGCAGAGGAGCACAGAGCTCGGTCACAGCCCCGCCAGATCAATCGTATTAGTGCATGAATGCCTCAGCTCCTGAGTGGCAGGCACTCTAACACATTCTGCTCTTATCACCCAAACAGACGATTTCATATGTTCAGCCTTCTTCTCAGTCTGAACAGTGGAACATTGAGATACTATTTAAGCACTGAAGACACAATTAAAGCTACTCTTGCTTCTGGCCGGCAATATAAAGCAATGCAAACATCCTGTGATTACTTTTTCAACATTTAAACCTTCTGTATTGTTGTTTCAAGCTTTTTTCCTTTTGGACAGTCATCTTACAAGTAATCGAGGAACAACAAATCGGAGCGTGGGATTGTTCAGCGAGAGAGCAAAGCTGTTGAGTCCCTGAGAACTGTTCGTCCGGTCTATTGGTCTTGGACTGCTCCCCTGTACATCGTTTGAGGGTCTGTAGACCCTTTGACTTTTGCCCATATTAATCTGGTTAAATACAGGGGGTATTAGTACAATGTCAGCGTAGCAGCTTCCCTTGTTCTCCTTTCACATCTCTCCACGGGGTGGATGAAAGCTCGGTTCCTTGGGAAACGGCCTCTCTCATTTCCTTTACGAATGAATCTCCAGGGTGGCTTCATGCACTGCCTACCTCGATTCATTAACCATTTCTCAAAAAAGAGTACACCAGCTGCTCGAAAGTCCCACCGTAATGCACCTGATGTCTTCGTGAAGTCTTAATGAGAACAAGCCATGTAACAGACAACCATACAGATTTCCTATCCATCAGATCATATGCTCCCTGTACTTAGAATAACCTTTAGGAAACAATTTTTTGTCCTCTCTTTGTTGAGCCAAGCGAAGGCCTGAAACGAAAGTTCATTAATCTTTTATTGTCTTTTTATTTCTTCTCTTTCCTAAGCAGTAATCTATGAAGAGGCTTTCAGTAAGATTTATGAGTCATTGCTGTGTGCTCACCAGTGTGAGCTCATCGCCGTTCAGCTCCCGGGTCCAGTAGGTTTTGGGGCCGTCACCATCCACCAGAGCCTGCTGACAGTACATCTTGTTCTCTGACTCCCAGGTGGCGATGCTCTGCAAGGGTGGTGGGACAACAAGGTGGGAAGGTCAGTATGATGGTGAAACACATTGGCAAGGGGTGTCTTTAAAGGGTCCCTTAATACCAGGCTTAATACCAGCATCCCTGCTCTGTTGTACTTGTAACCACACCCAACAGAGATGTCCCAGTGTTCTGACACACCCTGGGGTAAACTTGTACATCAGGTGAGAAACTAAAGTGACTATAATCGACATTTTTATAACGTTGAAATATCAAATGAGATGGCGTCACAGATACTGGTGAACCTACAAAGAATTATGACCTGAATCTGCTGCTCCACTCAACTAGCTTTAATAGCACGTTCATAGTGTTTTTCATTGCAACTTTACTGTTTTGATTTACTCTCATCGTGTAGAGCGAAAAAGCTCTAAAAGCCCACAGACACGGTTACAGTCTAGCTGGTGAACATTGTGGAGCATTTAGCAGCTAAATAGCTGAGGAAGTAGATTAGATTTTGGTAGCTAGTTTCAAAGACATTGTATATAATAGTATGGAAATCAGAAGCAAAGACATTTGACAGCGCAGTAAGTGGTGCGTTCAGCCAATCAGATGTTTTAAGGGTAAATATTTAAATCACTCTCTCTGCATACCTTTGTGCACTTTTGGTCTGAGGCTGTTTTTTCGTGGTTTGAGCTAAGCCCCTTAGTTCTAATGAAGGGGAAATCCTAGTGCTACAGCATACAAAGATAGTTTAGACAAAAGTGTGCTTCCGGCTTTGTACTGACAGTTTGGAGAAGTTTCAAAGAGGACAATGGCGCCGTACACAAAGCGAGGTCCATAAACAAATGGTGTCCCCAGTTTGTTGTGGAAGAACTTGACTGGTCTGCACAAAGCCCTGACCGTAACCCCATCCAACACCTTTAGCATGAAATGGAACGCCGACCATGAGCCAGGCCTTATCGCCCAACATCAGTGGCCAACCTCACTACTGCTCTTGTTGCTGAATGGGAATAAATCCCTGCAGCCAGGATCTAAAACCTGTTAGAAACACCCTCCCAAATGAGAGGAGGCTGTTAAAGCAGCAGATTAATGATTAATATGGTTTTGGAGTGAGATGTTCAACAATCATACATGTGTGTAATGTGTCCACATACCTTTGGCCATATATTTCACAGCCTACTTAAAATAATCTGTCTCGTGCTAATTCATCCATGGTCAGACCTCAATGAACAAAGCAAAATAAAATATAAATCAGTGGCCTGGAAAAACATAAAATCCTCTTGGCACTTTGGTCAGTCAGGGTCTCCGTCTGTTAATTCGCTTCAATAATATTTCAAGTGACTTCAACAGGATTAGTCAGACGTTGGCTTCAGGACTAATTTCTCCTGAAGTAACTGACTCAAATGGCCTCTCAGAGAGTTGAGAATTTGTGAAAGTTCAGGACCAAGGTGACCCTGTGGCGCTCATTTTTGTTAATGGAGGCGATTTATCATTTTGGTCAGCTTCAGGTCCATTAATCCGCTCTTGTATTTCATTACCTCAGCTGTTTATTGTCACAAAGCCTGTTCTGTTAGACGACCAGTTTGACATTTTGGGAAATGCGCTTATTCACTTTCTTACTGAGGGTAAGATGAGGACATCGATACCATTCTCATATGTTATCCAATATTAAGCTGAAGACAGCTAACAGGGGGAATCAGCTAGCCTGGATCTGCCTATATACCTCCTCCTCTAACACTCCCTGCTCTCACACTCACACACTCTCTCACTGAGGCAGATTTTGTTGTTTTTCATGCAGCCCTTTCATATTTAAAGTAATAATTAGACATTATGGTAATAATCAGACTGTTTAACATGTTATATGTTCTTTGTTTAATTCGTACAAAATAATCAGTTAGTGAGCTTTGAGGCTGCACGGACAGAGCCCTGCTAGCTGTTTCCCCCTTCTTCCAATCATTATGCTAAGCTATGCTAACTCCCCTGGCTGTAGCTTCACACTTAGTAGTCAGATATGAGAGTTTTTTATCAATCTTCTCAGCAAAAGACAAGAAACTGAATACGTGCATTTCTCAAAACGTTAATTTAATGGCTATTTTAGAGTTAAGTTTACTACTGAAGTATTTAATCCAAAGTCTAGCTTACTATTCACATGTTCTCTAAAGTGTTGGATTCACATTGCTATCTGACTCTGATTATATTTTCCCACACTGCTGAAATTAGTTTTTCCCCTCAACAAAGCCAGCTGCATTTTTCTTTTGCAACATCTTAAGCTATAGTGATCTCGCTCCAAAGGCTGCAGCTGATCAAAGCTGCCATTGCGTCATCCAACTGGAGCGCAACGTCTGCATCCATCAAAATGAAAATCTGGACGGGCCTATTATTAAATGTTAGTGTGTTTTCAGCATTTTCTTTCATTGGTAGCATATTTGTCATAGACAATTTGTTTGACAATTTGTACAATGTTGTGTTTTATAAAGCCCCACGGCTGCGTGTTGGACTGAGCAGCAGCCTCAGTTTCTCAGAGGCAAATGTTAATCACCATATCAAAGGTAAGGAAAGCCATCATGGATCCCTGCAGGCTGCCGTCCACAGACTTTCCAAAGCTGAACAATAGCAGGGCTTTTCTACAGCTCTCCCTCTGATTTGTTTTTTTTTTTTTTATCTAATAAAGCCAGAGCCCAGAGAGTCGATTAGCCACGGCTCCATTTTAACGTTAGCATCCGTCTCAGCCTCTGACTTGGATGGATTTTCTCTCATTCTCTCCGTTGCACATTAAGTTACAGACAAATCCTCACACATAGTGCTCCTCGTCCACGTAACACACGAGAGCTTGTGCACACACATTTGCGACCAAGACAAATTCTTCCAGCTCTTTTTCTGTAGCTTTTTTACTTATCAGAACATCTGCTGCCTTTGGCTTTGGTTCGGCCTCTCACAGACTTTGGCGTCTCCATTGCTTATCAGACTAGAACAGTGTGTCGAAACGTGGGAGAACATCTCATTTCCTGCTCAGTTTAAAGTTTTTATGCTGGATTTCTTTCAGAGCCCGAAATAACACGCTCGCTTATCTCTTCCCACAGTTTGAGCTCATTTTTTTGTTGCAGTACTGTGAGTGACCACTGGGGCAGCAAGGCTGAGTATCCAGCACTTTTAATACATCCATGAAACCTTTATACACAATTCTGTAAACTATGTAATCAAAACACACTTGCCAGCAACCAAATCAACAAGGATTGTAACTTTACATTAGTCCCATCAGGAAACAACGGATGACGTTCAGTTGGTATGGCCATGTTTCTCTGCAAACTAATCTTGAAAGGTAATTACGAATGAAGGTGAGAACAATCTTTCAGCCTTGAGAGTACTCAGATTTTACAAATGGGGCTGCGAATCCAAAACCCAATATGTTGCCCTCAGTGTATATTAGAATCAGTCCAAAAGAATCCGTCTTCCCCTCTCTCAGATTTTTGATTTGCCTGTCATTCGCCGCAGGCCTGTTCCTGCCTCTCCGTGCTAAATGACACACTGGGTTCTGTTTGTCCTGGAAATATATTCCTACTTTCATCGATTTATCCCAAACCTCTGCAAGGCTGCTGAGCTTCACAGATAAGAATTACCTTCTTCATTACATTGTAGGATCACCTGTCAGGTGTATATAGTCCATTTTTTGGAAATACCATCTTGTCATTTTACTTTGTGTATGATCTAAAATCTGTTTCTGAAGTCAAATTTTTTTGATGGTCCTGGTAGTCATTCTGCTTTGTGTCTGATCTTTAGTGACACAACATCTGCGCTCCCTTTGCCCATGTAGCCCAATGGCAGGTGACTGATACTAAAAGTATGTCTCTATAGCAACCAGCTGGTTTAAAAACTCCATTTGTCTTTTTGCTTGGAACTGACTTGCTCCGTTGTACACTGGCAAATGAAGCTCATGTGTTCATATGAAAGTGCTTCTGCACCACAGACGCTGTTTTATATCTCAAAAATCATCTTATTTTTCAGCAAAACCCAACCTCAGCAGAACAAAGCAGTAAAAAAAAAACCTCGTGCTCATGCTTGTCTTGGAGCTTTTTCCTAAGTACCTCCATGCATCAGAGCAGGTAAATAATCGCCTCATTATGACTTCCACTCTGCGCTGAAGCCCGCCTGGTGTCTGTTTCTCTGTTGTCTCTATGACAGTCAAGCGCCGTATCACTTCCTCCTCCTGGAAGTGAGAAGAGGCCGTCTGATCCCACCGCACTCATGCAGATTGAGCTTTTTAACTTTGTGGCAGTGTTAATCAGCCCTCTGCCCTACGCCAGGCACAGATCAGCGTGTAATCCCTTTAACCACAGGGGCAGCCGGCCTCAGCCAAAACCCACTTAGGGCTCTCCTGCCAACCACCACCTGAGAGTCCGCCAACACCCCACACTGTACCCCCTCACCCCTGTGCCAGTGCCAGTGGGCGCTGCCTCCTGCAGGTTTAGCTTCACTCTTGCGTATGATTGCCACACAAGAGCACAATGTTGCTTGTTGCTGAGAGCCACCTCCTTGATTTCTTGTTGGTAGAAAATAGACAAAATATATACTACAGTCAGAAATTATTAAGACAGAGATTGTTTTTGGGTCCTTAAGTACTCCAGCACATTTGAGATGAAACAATGGGGGTAAATGGGGGTAAATTTCTGGCTCTCAGCTTTAATATGAGTGTGTTTACATCCACATCATATGAACAGTGTGGGGAATGTAGCTCATTCAAGTATCCTGATTTTAAAGCTGCACTGATCAGTATTTTTCATGTGAACAATTCCTCATGTTCCATGTGAAAACGGTGGCTCGAAACCCCACGAAAAAAAAGTATCACCTGGCTCTGCAGAGAATGTTTGCTTCTTTCAGCTCTTTGTTTTGGCTTTTCCCTCCCACAACTGTAATGTTTTGATTTAAACCTGCAATAACCATTTGGGGGAAGCAGAATCAAGTTGTGAACATCATATCACCTGTAAGTTGATATGGTGAACCTGTTAGCAACCAGTTGCGTATTTACCCATCCAGCAGTTACGGAGCAATGTTAGCATTCATTTAGAATCGGGTTTCTGTCCACATGATGAATGTAAGTGCAATATTCACTCTCCTTTCATATTCACTCTCCTTTCAGCTCTTTTTTTAGTCTCCACCAACTCCCGTGGGATGGGAAATGTCTGGCTCTTTAGCAGCTAAATGTGCCACTGTGTTCACTAGCTAGTTGCTAACGGTGTCTGACGTGCTGTTTGGTGCCGAGCAGGTAGTGTGCAGTTGGTTTTTAGAGCTGTTTTACCTGAAACCAGCGGCCTGCTTGCTTAGTGACTTCCGGATGTGCAAAAAATGGCAACTGTTTTCTAACACATTTGCCACAACTTCACACGGTAATGTCAGAGTTGTGTTTTCGGCTTCTTCTGCTGCCCCCAAGTGTTCAAAAACATCAATGAATACTGCTTTAAAGTAATTATACTTATATTTCTTTGCATATATCCTCAGTGTATTGCTGCAGTCTAGCTAGTCGTTGAGGATTTGGCTACTTTGTGTCTTCCTCAGTAATGCTCTGCCACTCTTGTGCTGCAGCTGTCTTCACTTTTTTGCTTGTTTCATGTGCTCTTTGATTTCAGTCTGGTCTTAGGGAAATGAAACACACGATCAATTGGAATCCAAAATGAGAAAAGGGTGTGTTGCACACTGAAGCTTAAGAAGCTTTCATTTTTTTCAGCAAAGTACAAACAGCGCGTTTCACAAATGCTTCATCATCAGGCTTGTGCATTAAATAAAAATATCCACCCAAAATAGATACAAACAACTTCAAGTCTGGACTTTCATTTTTTAAATGTAGATAAAGTGTGCTGCAGTACAGAAACAAAACAATGAAACACATAACCTTCTGACTGCACTGTATGATAAAATATATATTTTTGCAGGCAAATGTTGTGACGCTGATGCTCAAACCCAAACAAGTGGTGAAAACTCGGCTTGTCAGCCTGATAGCAGAGAGGCGTCATGTGGCCAGAAGCCACACTGAGAGCCGTCTAGCCCTGCCCAGTACCCAGCATGCCCCAGGGCACAGACAGAAGGAGCCACGCTGTCTCCTGGGACCTGAAATAAGTCATGTCTGCTCTCTCTGACTGCAAGTTCATTCCGTCAAATAAAGGGTGACAAAATCTGTTTTAGCTGATTAAGCACCTACACATTTCACAAGCATGATGTGAATATATGCAAATCTTCTTTTTTTCCCCATGTTAATAGGTGCAATTAACACAGAAATGCACAGATCAAACCCTTAATGAATTCTGTACTGCACATAACCAGAAGAGCATTGCGGTTTCCAGAAAGTACATATCTCCACTTCCTCAGGCTTTTGGCAGACTTATGTTGTTCATGTAGTGCATGCACGCAATTACACATTTTTCCCTTTCCATGTGCAATATTGCACTGTTTTCTGTTGCCAAGGATTTTTCTGGACGGTGAATTTTTCTGTTTTACAGACGGAGAATAGAACCAACAAACCGTACAACCCCTTTGAAAGAGAAACTTTGGAAAAAGTTTTTTTTGTTTTTTATTTATTTTTTTGTTAAAGAATGTTTGTGTGTGATGTCTTTGGCACCAAACGACCTCAAATATCATGACCTGTAATGTTGCACTCACTGTTTCATTACATATGTTAATGTAGATCACATTGACAGTATATATTCAATATGTTGGCCGATGAGGCCTTTAAATAGGAGACCATACTCAGCTGTAAAATAAAGCTTTTCTAAAAATGCTTCAGTCCTCCAGCTTTAAAGGAATTTGTTGTTCTATGAGTAAAATATTTATTGCACATTTCAATATCCACCAAGTGAAATTTGAGGGTTACAACTGATGGGAACATTTAAGGGCATGCTCGTGGATTACTTTGTGATGATTTGCTTTCCTTAAGAAGAAGAAAAATATGACTAAGCTCATCTATAAAACCCCAAATGTATCCAGTGGTTAGAGAAACTTGACAAGTTATGCTGTGACTGTCATCAACTCCCCATCCTGCATCTGTTATGCAACTCTCCTCCACTGCAGCCTGTTCCTTTATGAGTATGCAGACGGATGAGCATATTGCACATCAGCAATAGATTCTCGAGGGTATTATAGGCACCTATGGATGGTAGGGTGACATTCTAATTTTAGAGGCTGTAGAATTAAGGATTTTCTCCCTGGTGGAGAATTTTTAATGACTGAGTATAAAATAAAATCTTAAAAAGTCTGGGGAATAAAAGACCTGAATCCATCCCCAGAATGGGAGATTGTAATCAGTTGTTAACAATAACAAACTAAATTTTTTAATAGATCCAATTTTTAAAAGACAAATCTTAAAACTGCCTAAGCATGCAGTCTTACATAATTTAGATAACAGTAATTACAGTGTAATGACCCCGTAATATTGTCAGTATGGTGACATATTTGGTGACATATTGTATGGTGTTTTATTGGGTCTGCATTTTACAAAGTGTAAGGTTTTATTTACTGTAACTACTTTTTTGGCTATGTAACCTGCCCAGGGACTACAGGTGAGAATGAGCTTTTAGCTATATCTGGTACAATATATGCATGCCATACAGTGACTAAAATAATACGTCACTATAATGAGAGAACTATAATGTAGCACTGTCATTTGTTAGTTAATAAACGGTTCCATTTATGCGGCTCCTTGAATGTTTTGTTGTCCCGTCATCTGTCCATTTGTGCGGGAGAATAAAACCGACTGACATGTTAATGTTGTTAACCCACTGTGTCCTGATGGATACCAAACAAAGACTCTCCTGCTCAGACTCTGGTTGCTAAACAGAGCGCGATAAACAGATGTCAGCCTCTGGACCATCAATGGAAGATTCTCGTTTCCTGAAGTGACTCAGTGGCAGCGTGTTTTTCCCCGTGACCTCTCGTCTCTAAATTCTTTAACTGAGTCCCTTCATTGTGTAGGTGCAATTAAATATTTGAGTGAATTGTTCCAATAAACCAAATCAACAGCACATATGTCACATGGGAAAGCTTTAAGACTTATTTTTATGGAAGAAAGTTTAATGATTTTTATATCAAGATGAAACCTAAAACATCTAAACACCTAAAAAATTATTATTGACTGACATAATTTCTTCCTCCAAGACCCTTACTTAGAATGTGTTACAACATACTTAGTATGTGACAGCAATATATAAAGAAAGGGAGAAAAATATGAGAAAATATTTAAATGAATGAATCAAAGGCAAATTTTATGCT